>NCSJ02000438.1:0-31683 GCA_002812745.2 Scytalidium lignicola | reverse complement strand
ATAAGATTATTTATGATAATAGTTAAGTGTTAAGATAACATTAATGTAGAAAGGGGATAATATTATGGAATTGACCTAATAAGCTAATTAGTATAAGCTTAAGGCTTAGTATATAATAAGTATACATAAAGAACTTAACAATTAAGAAGTTATATAATTAGGATTAGTAGATCAAGATAATCCAGTAATCTAGGAACCTAGATCAGAGGATCATAGTAATCCAACAATTTAATTATATTTCATTATCTATATAAGTATATTATAAGAACATAAGAGTAAACTCCTTATGTTCAACCTAAATACATTATTAAATCCTACTTTTAACTTAGTTGCTTATGTTATATGTTTCTACTGTCCTTGAACATCTACTATACCCTTGGCTATCCAGTAACCTGGATAACATAGTTTTGTAACAACAAGGTATTATTAGTTTAAAGCTTTACAACATTGAAAGGTTTAGTATTATACAATAAATAAAGGTTGTATATTAATAATTTCATAGTAAACACCTTGACATAATAAGAGTAATAAGTCTGGAATTAATAGTTTTTAACTTTAAGAATTTTGTAAAGTAGTTTTACAACTTATAAAATTAAACCTTTGTAAAGACTAAGTTGTTTTATAAACTCTAAAAGTAGTTATATATAGAAATCCTGATTTAACAAGGTAATAGATTATATGTATACTTATAAAATGTCTTATAAGTACAAGCTTGTACTTTTATGCTTTATAACAACAATATAAAGAATAATATACTAGTTAACATGTTGAATAATAAGTAATTAAGTCAAAACAAACTTCTTCTTATCATCTTTGTAAGCTTATACTATAAAGTATAACTTTTTAAAAGCTTTTTTAATTCCTTTGTTCTTAATTTCATTTATAAACTTAACATTGAATATATATATATCATTAAGTATACTTTGAGGGTTTATAATCTTGAAAACACCTTTTTCAAGTAGTCTTGATATTTTAACTTAATATAAAGTTACAAATTAAGGTTGTTCAAGTTCCTTGTTTTATAAGAAGATAATAACTTTAAGATATTTACAAGGTCTTTTATATTCATGTTTTACTAGTAGTACTAATAGTAAAGTAATGGCTATAATCAACTTGTTAGACTTCTCTTAATGCTTTTTAAAGGTTGTAGTTTCTAGTTCTAGTTTTGATAACTTAATTCTATTAATTCTTTTTATAAACATAAGGTATAGTTTTACAACCGTTGACTTGAATAGTATATTCTTATATAATAGTATTAATATATATATTTCTCCGTTTATATTTATAAACTTGTATAACCCTTCTTAACTTCTATTTTAACTTGTGTTTTTTGTTCTTCACATAAGAATGTTTGAATTCAATAGTAAGTTGTGAATAGTATTTATATCAGAGTTGTTATGTATATTGATTGTGTTTTATACTTGTTGTTTTACTTTGATTTTGTTGATTTCCTTTATAACCTTCTTAATTATTATAACTCTTTAGCTTATGGTTAAGGTTAAGATGTCAAGTTTTAACATATGTAAATAAGTATTATAAACTAATAGTATAAAGATAAGTTTGTTAAGTCTTATTAAATTGTTAATAATTTTGAATGTTATTTGTAAAGTTATATTTTTGTTAAGATCATGAATTTCAATTATAATTATTTAATAAGTATATTGTACAAGTACATGATATTGTTCAATATAGTCAATTAAGTTATAAGCTTCTATTAGAACTGCTTTTAAGGTTATTCTTATAGTTGTAATACTTTATTAGAATTCCTTATTAATAAAGTTCTTTTTAACGTTAATTATAATTTAGTCTGGAAGTTTTAAGTAAGTGTTGATTTAACAAGTTTGTAAAGTGTCTTAAGTGTATTTTGTGTTGATATTCTAGAGTTATCTACTAACTTAATAGTATATTTCTTTGTTAACAATATAAAGTATAGGTTTGTTGTTAATATAAAAGATGTTAATAATAATAGAATAATTAAAGCTAATATTGTTTTATAAGTTGAATCTGAATTTTCCTGATAACTTCTTATAATGTTAATAATAAGCATAGAACTTGATAAGGTATTTTAATATATCTTTATTAATATTATAGCTTGTATAGTCTAATATGCATTGTAATCTGGCTATTAACAAGTAGTTGAAACGTTAGTATAAGTGTTATAGTTTTATGTTAGTCAAGAAATAAGGGTTTTCCTTTAATGAATTAAAAACAAGAGTATATAAAGATATGTCCTAAAGTAGAAAGTTATAGTTAAATTGTTATATGATTAGAATATTTCCTTGTAAGATAATAAGAAGGTTTGTAAAGTTGTTGAAATACATACTTAATTGGTCTATATCTGTTAAGTATAACAAAAAGGGAATAGTTAATTCAATTATATAGAATTTAATTTGCTTAATTAATATATTCATTAGTATAAAACCTATTAAAGTTGTATTCTTGATTTTGAATTATACTATTATTATGCTTTTGGTTGTAGTGTTTAGTATTATAGTTTAGTCTATTTATTGTAAAACTTTAAATTAATTATAACTAGTTATAAAATACTTTATAACTTTTGTATTGATTAAGATTCTATGAAATTGTCTTGAATTATATCTTATTAGGCTTTTTATATTGTACATTTTTGTTATAGTTGTTATAAAGGTTTTTAGGTTAAGTTCTTAAAGGTAATTCTTGGTTATTAACATTTTAATGGTTAGTTGGTATAAGAAAGTATTATTGGTTAGTTTTGTAATAATTAGTATAATTAATTCTATTAAGAAACTTTTATATAAGGTAAAGAACATAATTATGGTAAAGAATGTAGTTTCAGGTTGGTCAGGTTTATCAAAGTCTGTTTTTAAGTTGTTGTTGACGAATAAAGTCTTAAAAGTAAAATCTAGTTCTTCTTTAAAGTTACTTCTTTTACAATTAATAATATATTGTTTAAACTGTTTATTAAAATGTTGTTTAAAGTTATAAATGTTAAAGTTAAATTTACTTATATTTTTGGCTTTAAAACATACTTTCTTTGTATTTTACTTTTTTTTATAAGTGTTTTCATGATTGGTATTCTTCTCTTTTGTATATGAAATATCTTCCTTATGTTTAAGAGTATAAAGTAATATACTTAAAGCCTTGTGAATTAAATTGTTAGTTTGTTCTATGATTAATATGATAATAACAGTTTGTAAAGTAGGTTTTATTATAGTATTCTTACTCTTTTTCCTTTTTGTATAACATGATAAACAAGTAGAGTTTGTTGATAAGTTACCTTAAGTCTTTTGGTAAGTTTGAAATAGTATATTTACATGTTAAAGATCTTTGGCAAACGGTAATCAACTTCTTATAAAGAATATTAGTTATCTTGTAAGTTGACTAAAGGTTGTATTAAAGCTTTTGAAGTTTGTTAATAAGCAATTGTATATTCTCAAGTATTGTTTTCCTAAGGTTTATAGTTGTAATCAAGGTTAATGTTATACTTTCTTATTCAGTATGGATTTAACAATAGTATATAAGTCCTTTGTAGAAGTTGTATAAGTAAGTATATACTTCTTTGAATATGTGTTTAGTAAGGTTGTTAATAATAAAATGACTTTTTACTAGCCTTGTTAACATAATAAAGAATACTTTAATATAGAATTCTTTTAACAATTTTACTTATTTATAATAACTCTTAAAAATTATTAATTTATATTCAAAGTTGTTAATTACTTTGTTGTACTTCTAGTCTTTTATGTACATCTTGATGATATCAGAGACTTGTTTCATATATACAAGTTAAGTTGAAGATGATGGTGATAAGTTAAGCTTATGATAAGAGTTATAGTTTTATTATAACTTGTAGAATTATTAGTAGTTATTTTAAGAGGTTATAAAGGTTAGAAAAGTACTTGATTCTTAGCTTGTATATATTAAACTAAGAACCTTAAAGTTGATTTGAATGTCTGTAAGATGGATAGTTATAAGAAGTATAATAATTATAAAGGTAATAAGTCTTTTTTAAAGATCTTAAGAAATGTATTAAAGGTTTTCTTTACTTTATAAGTGTTGTTCTTCTTCTTGTATAATGTTTATAAGGGTTTGAGTAATTGTAATACTCTTGGTATTATGCATTATATGTACATTATTATAGCAGAAGCAATTCTATAAGCTTTGTATCTCTTTCTAGGTAATAACCTTGAAGGTATTGATTATAAAGTTCTTGAAGTCCTCTTGGAATAAATCTTATAAGTTTGTATTATTAGTTTTGTTAAGGTGATATTTATAGACCTTAATAGTTAAGTATTCTTATATATCCTTTATAATAGTATTCTTGAAGTTTATTCCTCATTTTTATTTCTTGATTAATACTGTCTAATTTACTCTTACAGTACTCTCTGTTACTTTTATAATGGTTTTTAGCCTATTCTTCTTTATAATCCTTGTTATATCTTTTATTTTTACTATATTTCCTGTTATTCTTGAGTTTTACATGTATAGTCTACTAGTACTAGTATAAGGTGCTTGATTAGCTGAAAAGTAGAACTGGTTATGCTTGAGTATAAAGAGTATTTACTTGTAAGTAATAAATTCTATAGTTTTAAAGGCTTGAACAAATGTCTTCAAGGGTATAATAGCTTTAGTCTTCTTAAGCATAGAGTTTTGTGAACTCTTAAAGTTCTTCTATATACCTGTAAAAGCTTATAATTCTGTGATGAAAGTGAAGGTAAAGTAAAAGATTATGGTTTTAACATATTATTTCTAGTCTATAAGAAGAGTAATAAAGAATATAAGTGGTTTTTGAATAGAAATTAATGAAAATAAGTTGTAAAAAAGTAGTTTTTCGAATAGAATTAGTCAATTAGCTAATTATACAACTTTATAAGTAAATTGCTTAATGTTTAACTGAATATGTTGTTTTTGGCANAAAACAAGTTTAATAATAACAATTACAAAAGTAGACTGCTTAACATTTAACTAATTGAGTTATAAGTTGGTAAATAATTGTTTCTCCTTTTGACTAGGTGGATTTCAGCTTTGTAAGTAGACTACTGAACATTTAACTGAACAGAAGTTGTAATCTTTTGAGATTCAGCTTTAAAAGTAAACTACTTAACGTTCAACCAATTAAATAATAATCTCTTGATCTGTATGTATAAACTGATTAATGTTAGTTTACTTGTAGTATATAGTACAGTACATAATATATATAATATACTGTTGTACTATTCTATAGTTGTTATATGATTAAGGGTAAGAGAGCAAAGTTATAAGAGCTTTACTTATTCTTATTACTTAATCAGGATTAGCTTATAAGGGCACATAAATATCATGTGTACATAACTATTATTCTACTAACATTATCTAAGTCATGATTAAGTAGAGAAAGCTTAACATATGAAACAAAAGGAAGAGTAAAGGATTAATAACCTTTTAAATCTTGTAAAAGGTAAAAATCTATTAAAACCTACAGGATTTAAGCTCTACCACTATGCGCCTTGAACATTGAGGGTTCTGGAGAGTATGATAAAGGAAGATAGCGGTCTAAGAGGAAGACTAAGGAGAGAATTAAGAGTAATGTTAAAAGTTAAAGAAAATAAAGAGAACAAAAAGTTAGAAAACGAGGAATTCTTTTAGAATACCCTGAGTAGTATAATAAAGCAAGGCTAAGGCTAACTACTCAAAACAATCATAGTAATAAGCATAATAATATTAGTTTTAGTTATTACTTTAAAAGATGTTATAACACTAATAGCCAAGAAGGACAAAAANGACTTAAGTGATAAAAGTAATAATAAAAANCAATAAAGGAGATATATAAGTTGAACAAAGCTTTGAAAGTGAAGATTGGAAAGCTGAAAGAGAAATTAGAAAAAAGTTAAAATATAAATGAGTAGTATTAACAAACAATTAGTAAAAACAAGAGGATAATTAACAAAGACTAATAACTAACTTATGGAGGTAAAGACATAATTAGCAGAAACTAATAACTAAATTACAGAGATGAAAATATAATTAGCAAAAATCAACAATTAAATTATAAAGACGAAAATACAATTAGTAAAGACTAATAATCAACTTATAAAAATGAAGATGTAATTAACAAAGATGAACATATAATTACTAAAGATGTTCTTTAGTCTAAACGTTAATGTACAAGGAAGAATGAGCTTAATTACTAGCTTATTAACATTATTATATTTAACAGTATTATTATAATCAGTTAACTTCTTATTATTAACAAGCTAGCCAAATAATATAAGGCTGAAGACTAATAGGACAAAACTAACATAGTGTATAGTTGATATTATACAAGTTAATAAAGAAAACTAACTGAAGATGTAATTAGGTTTTATAAAAAAGATTATTAAAGAAGAAGTTTAGAAAATGATAAATCAGGATAACTAAAGATATACAATAATAATTCAAGATGTTAAAAATAAGAGAAGGGTTAAGATTGCTTGTAAAGATAAGGCTAAGCTTAGAATAGTAAAGGAAGTAGTAAAGAGATTAAGAATTAAAGGATTATAAGTACTTTAAGATCAATTTTACCTAGTAAAAGTAAACAATACAAACTAAACAATAGTAATTAATAATAATAATAACCTGATACTTAATATAATAAAAGAGTTAAGGAGTAAGAATAGAGTTAACATTATAAAAATTGTATAGTTAAGCAAGAAAGAAGTAAGAAAAGTGTATAACTTAATAATAATATATATAACAAAGCAAGAAGAAGTTAATAGACTATTACAGGAAAATTACTTCTATGTAACAAGAGAATTAACTTATACTTAGCCCTTTAAACAAAGGGACAAAGTAGAACAATGTTATAATTATCAAGAGTTAAAACATAAAGCTTTTAATTATAAGAAGTTACAAAAGTGTAAAAAGTATACTAATGTAAAGTATTAGTATAATAATTGTCAATCTCAAGTACTTAAGTATATATTATGTTTAAGCTTACATAAATTATACAACTTAACTTGTTGTATCCTCTACTTTCTATGATATGAATAAGACATTAAAAATATTACAACTAAATATGTAAAAACAAAGAGCAACTTAACATAGCTTAATGAATGACAAGAGCTTATAAGACTTTAGAATTATAATAATGTTAGAATTATATGTATAAGAGACAAAAGGGAAACTAATCATTATATTAAATAGTTATAAGAACTAGACTAAACTAATATTGACAAAGTATAATAAAGGAAGATAGAAGATTCATAGTATATTATAAGTTAAGAGTAACATCAAATCAAAGTAAATCCTAGTAAAATCATCAGATATTATAATGATAATTATCTAATTATAAACATACAAGGTTTTAACTATAATAATATATATAAAATTAGTAAACAGAAAAGCATTAGAAGAAAGGATCAAAGAGATACAGAAGATCATTCAAATAATACAAAGAAGAGTTAAGGAAATGATAAAAACAATAGTAATAAGGGACTTTAACAAGCATAACCAACTATAAGAAGGTAATAATATCATATTAGTAAGGCAAGGGAAGGCTAACTTAATTATAAAACTAATGAATAAGTACAAGTTATAAAGTTTATTATTAAGAGAAATTAAAACATAATAATAAGGAGACTAAGAGTTGATGATTAACTTAGTATTAGCATTTAATAAGATAATAAGGAACATAACTAAGTGTAATATACACAAAACAAAGCATAGTTTAAATCACTAGGCTATAAAGATAATTGTAAACTTAAAGACTTTAAAAATACTACAAACAAAAAGATTGCTCATAAAGAAAATATTATAGAAGAAGATAAAAGAAAGAGTTAAGGAGAAGTTATAAAATAAGCTATTACTAAGTAATATTCAATAATAAACTAACAAGTTTATAAAGGTAATAATAAAAGCAATTTAAAGCTTAACGTTAAAAGCTAAGCTATCATTGTATACAAAACAATAATAAACAGCTAACTTAACACAATTAAAGAAGGTATACATTTATTAGAGGAATTAAGTTAAATTATAAAGGAGAAGAGGAAGAGTAATCCTAGAGTTAGAAAAGCAAGCTAAAAACATTATAAGAGAATATTATAAGGCAATTAATAAGCAAAAGAAAGTATANTTAGGATAATTTCTTAAGTAAGAGTAAGAATATATAACAAATCTTCAAGTTCTTAAATATAGAAAGTAGTATAATATTTAACAAGATCCTTTAATTAAAGAGAACAAACAGTATAACAATATAAAGCATAGTAGAATAGTCAAAAGAGTTATTAATTATATTCTTCTTCTTATTACTTGAGGAGATAAAGGAAGAAAGAAAGAAAAGTTAATGGATAATAATAAAGATATTACAATTAACAGTAGAAGAAGTAAAAAGGAAAGTATTTAACATAAACTTATAGAAGGCATTAAGGGAAGACAAGGTATAAGCTATAGTATAGAAGTAAATCTAGTTGGTAATTAAGAATATTATTATATACTTGTTTTAAATATTTTTAAAAGAAGAAGAATTGTTTAAATAATGAAGAAACATAAAGATTATACTATTGAAGAAGTTAAGAAAAGGAGATTATATAATAGTTAAAGCATAAAGATTAATCTTATTATTATTAACATTAGGAAAGATTTTAAAAGTAATAATAATAAAAAGATTATTATACATAATAGAACATTAAGGATTGTTATTAACAAATTACTTTCATACTAGAAAATAATAGTTTACCAAACAAGTGTTAATATTATTACAAGAGTATATATACAATGTGTAGAAGAAGAAGAAAGTGTTAAGTCTTATTAGCTTTGACATGAAAGGAGCTTACAACAAATTGTATAAGGAAAGATTATTATAAAGGCTTAGGATACATAGAATACTATAATATATAATCAATTAAATTAATGCTTTTTACTTTAACAAAACAGTAAAGATAATGATTAACAGTATAATATTAGAAATGTAAAAACTATTATAAGCTAGACTGTTACAAGGGTTATCCTTATCCTTAATACTCTTCTTATTCTTCAACGTTAACTTAATACAACAGAAACTAACTTCTAAAAAAGGGTTAATAATGTTTGTAAATAATTATTTAACCTAAGTAATAAAAGAGTTAGCAAAAGTAAACAGACTTATAATTGAAAAGATAATTAATAAAGTTATACAATGGGAAAAGTATAATAAAACTACATTTGAACAAGATAAAATAACACTAATTTACTTCATGAGGAATAAATTAAAGACAAGTATACAATTATATAATATAAAAAGAACAAAAGTCAAATTAAAGGAAAGTGTTAAACTGTTAAAAGTAATACTAAATACAAAGTTATAATTTGGAGAATATATCTTAAGGGTAACAATTAAAGGCTTAAAAGTAATTATAACATTATGAAGGTTACAAGTTATATTAATACTAATTATAAGAAAGTTATTTATAACAATTGTAATACTTGTAATTGACTATGCATTAGTAGTGTAGATATATTAGTATATTAGTAAAGAGGCAATTATGTTGAACAGATTATAAAAGGTAAGAGTATAAGCAATTATCAGTATATTCAAGATAGTAATTATAATAATAGCTAAAGTAAAAGCTAATTTGAATTGTATAAAGGACTAGTATATAAGGAAGGCAATTGTGTTTTAAATATATACATGATTATTATTATAAACATACTTGTTAGTTAAAATACTTATTAAAGAATATGTTAAGTTCATATCCTTATTATAAAAGATAATAAAGATCAGTTAGAAAATACTAATAAACAAGATAAAAACAATTATACTATATATTATTACCTTATAAGAGAACTATATAAAAGGTATTATAAACTTAGAAGAAGTAAAAAGGGAAATCAAGTAAAGGCATAGAATCTTGATAATAATAAAAGTATTAATTAAGAAAGAACTAGTTAATATAAGGAGTATAACTAACTATACTAACTAATATATAACTATCAGAGAACTAACAACAAAATCAATTATATTAAGATTAAGAGTAGAGTAAAACCTTTATACAACAAAATTAATAACAATAACTAGTGCATTTCAAGAGATTGACTTTGATTATATAATTAAATGTATAATAATATTTACTAATAACTTAGTAGTAGTTCAAGTAATATAATAACTATAATAATAATCAAAGTAAATCAACATTAACTAAATATACAAAATTATAACAAAGTTAAAAAGGATAAAGGTGAAAGTTAAAGTGGTTTAAGTCTTAAGGAGAAGAAATTCAACTTGACAAAGGAAGTTAGAAGACAAGCTTAAGAGGTTACAATAAAAGAAAAGAAACTAGAAAATAATATATATTAAGCTAAATTGATTATAACTAATAAAGCTCTTAGGGAAAGGAAGGCTAAAGATATACTTAAAGAAGTAAAGGAATACTTAAGATGATTAGATAATACATTATTAGGAAAGTATACTTAAATGTTGTACAACAAGCTTAATAAGAGGTAAACAAGGATTTTAATATAGTTATGTATAAGGAAGAATAAACTGAATAATTTTCTTTTCAAAATTAAAGTAGCTAAGACAAAGATATATGTATATAAACAAGTAAAAGAAATAATAGAACATTTCTTATTTAAGTATATACAGTAAGAATTACAAAAGTAACTAATGATGCAAAAGACAAAAGAGAAAGCTAGGAATTTAATATATTACCTTAGTAAGAAAGTAAAAAGCAAGAAGAATTAGAGCCTTAATATAATAATAGTAAATACAATGATCAAATATATGATAGCCATAAAATGTCTAAACTATAAACTAACATTATAACCTTGATAATACACCTTATAACTTGTATTGATAAGCTCTTGATTCAATTACTGAGAATAGGACGTTGTACAACTAGAGAAAGGCCTCTAAGCACACTTATCAACATATAAAAATGCAGGAAACCAGCGAGTTAGAATATATATAGATTAACAACTAATAACAAGATATGAAAACGCATAACATAGGCTAGTGTAAGGAAGGAGTTATTTGTATAGAATTGTATTAGACAGAAGTGTAGTACTAGTGCCCTTTTAGGCTTAGCCAGGCGGAATAGATCATTATTATCATCATCATTATGATTAAGTAGATATAATACTAGACTTAATGCAATATCTCCTCACGTTAAGAGATAAATTTCAGACCAAAATCTGGTCTTTCATCGGCAGAAGAGACCCTGGAATGGATTTACAAATATATGGTGGACTTGTGTGTTTGCCGTTACTCTTCGTATCTAGTTATCCTATATAATACTGAAAACGTTTTCGTAAAAAAAGACATTGTACAAATTACATAATCTTCTGTAAAAATTGACACTGTTGGCTTATTACCCCCTTAAACCCCTTAAACCCCTTAATTGAAGGGCTGTCAGGTGATAAGCTTAAGGATCATATCACAGTATACTAGAATCATCTGTCATAATATTCAATTAAGTCTTTGTACCATACAATTTATATGCACTGTAGCTTCTTTTATGTGTTCTAATATATGATAGCAAAATACAATTTCTGAATCCTACTTTACACTCTATACTTTACACTCTACACTCTACACTACACTTTACACTCTACACCCTTATTATGGCCAGTTTCCTCCCCCCAGAGTGATTACAATGCTCTTCTTGTAAAAAATTCTAGTAAAATACTACAATTATAAGAACAACCTTAAAAGCTATTCTAGTAGAAGCTTATAACTTAATCAATTATATTAAACAATACTATACACTTATATAATATGCTTACCAGATAATTATAATTGAAATTTATAATCTTAACAAAGATATAACTTTACAAATAATGTTTAAAGCTGTTAACAATTCAATAAGACTTGATAAACTTATCTTTACACTATTAGTTTATAATGCTTATTTATATATGTTAAAACTTAATATTCTAACTTCAATTGTTAACTAAAGAGTTATAACAATCAAAAAAGTTATNAAAAGAAATCAGTAAAATCAGAGTAAAACAATAAGTACAAAATATAATCAATATATACAACAACTTTAATGTAAGTACTACTTATAACTTATTATTAAATTCAGACATTCTTGTGTGAAGAGTAGGAAATACAAGTTAGAACAAAAGCTNAAAAAAAGCTATACAAGCTTGTAAGTATAAACAGAAAAACATGTATATTAACACTACTACATAAAAATATACTATTTAAGTCAACAATTATAAAATTATACTTTATACTTATAAAAGAAATCGATGAAATCAATCTGTTAAAGTTAAAAACTACAATTGTTAAAGAACATTAAAAGAAACCTAACAAATTAACTATTATTGTTACTTTACTACTATTAATACTACTAGTAAAGCGTGAACGTAAAAGACCTCGCAAATACTTTGAAGTTATTATCTTCTTATAAGACAAAAAACTTAAACAACTTCAATTCACAATCTCATGTCAAGTTAAAATATCAAAATTACTTGAAAAAAGTGTTTTCAAAGTTGTAAACCTTCAAAATGTACTTAACAATATATATATATTCAATGTTAAATTTGTAAACAAAATCAAAAATNAAAAAAACTAAAAAAGTTTTTAAAAAGTTATGTTTTGTAGTATAAGCTTACAAGGACAATAAGAAGAAGCTTGTTTTGACTTAATCATTTACTATTTAACATATTAACTAGTGTATTATTCTTTGTATTACCGTTATAAAGTATAAAAACATAAACTTGTACTTACAAGACATTTTACAAACATATATATAGTTTATTATTTTGTTAAATCAGGATTTTTATGTACAACTACCTTCAAAGCTTATAAAACAACTTAGTCTTTGTAAAAAGTCAATTCTACAAGTTGTAAAACTACTTTACAGAGTTTTTAAAGTTGGAAACTATTAGTTCTAGACTTATCACTTTTATTATGTTAAAGTACTTATTATAAAACTGTTAATATATAACTTATACTTGTTATATAGTACTGAACCTTTTAATGTTGTAAGACTTTAAACTAATAATACTTTATTTGTCAAAGACATTCAATTTGTTGAACTAAAATAAGAATAACTGAAAAAGGTTAATTTCCTGGTTAAAGAATATAAAATACTGACTACTAATAAGAAAATCAAATTTAATAAAAGTATTATACAACTGAATAATACTAGAATTTTACTTACTTAAGAGTATTAATATGTTAATTTACAGTTTATAACTAGGAAATCGGCTATTATAACAAGCTTATAAGGAATTATACATTAGAACTTTATTATTAAAGAGTAATATATTGTACAATATGCTTAGAGAGTATATATAACTTTAGTTTACTAACCAAAAGTATTATATAACTTATTAATAACTGTTTAAACTATTGATCTTAGCTAAAAAGACATGAAATCATTGNAAAAAACACTTATAATAACAAATCTAAAATGTTGTTAAAAGAATACAATTCGTCAAGCTTGAAAAGAAGATATTATAATTATTAGTCTTTATAAACACCTTATTTATAAATAACAAAAATTTATTATTACAAATTAACTATATTATAATACTTGTAAACTAGAAAGGAAATGTAAATACACTACATTAAATGTTAATTAAGTATNAAAAAGGTTATACACAATGTTTTAACCTTAGAACTATACAGAATAACTTATAAGTTTAATATAAAAGCTATAATCAAGTTAACTATCAAAGGAATCCTCAAAATTAACCTTTTACTGGTTATATGTACAAATTCAAGGTTATTGTACAATTACTTTATTAAGTTGAGAATTATACAAGAAAAGCAGCTTATAATTAACATGATGTACTTCTGTTAAACATATAAACAATACTAGATTACTAAAGTATAATAGATTGAAGAAACTACAAATCTAATTAATTCCATGACCAAAGAAAAGCTATCTAATACTCTGAAACAACTGTTAAATATGAATAAAGTACAATTAGAAGTGGTAAAATAAGTAAAACATTACAGTGTAGGTGGCAAAACGGAGAATTGTACAAAGGAAGGATTTAAAGCTATTCCCAATTAGGCAATTAGTATACAATTGGGAAAACTTTACAGATTTGAGCAATTTAAGAGCTATAATGTATGGCTATTTTTAAAGTAGCTCTAGTGTTAGTAGAATAGTGATTATGTACACATGATATTCATATGCCCTTGTAAGCTAGTCCTGATTAGGTAGTAGGAGCAAGCGAAGCTCTACAGCTTTACTCTCCTACCTCCTAATTGTACAACAACCATGGAATAGCACAACGAGTATATTACGTATAATTACGTACTATACTACATACTACAAGTAAACCGACAATAATAAAAGAGTATAATAGTAAAGATATTTGAAAATTAGATTATTACAAATATATTATTTTTGTATAATCTTTAACTATATGAAAAGTTAGTATTAATTATAGATAATTGTAAAATCTATTAAAAATAACAACTTTAAGCTATGTATGATNAAAAAGAAGGTTTTACTCAGATTTTTACTATTATATTACCTTCTTTTAAATTTAATCAAAGAGAGTTTTAATAATCTGAAGAAATAGCTTTGTTAATATAGTAATTTCTATTGTTTTATTATTATAGAATTCAAGGATATCTTATATATAAGTATTGATAAAGTTAAAAGATATAACAGTTTAAGAGTTATTAAGAATATTTATAACTACTTTTACTATATTAATTATCGAGTTAAAGAAGAAGAATATAATATTATTAGTTAATTATTAATATTTACAAAATCAATTGAATTTTCTTGTTTANTATACTTTTTTCTATCTTGAAATATATAGTTTTATATTTATAACCTTCTCTTATAATAATGAAAACAATTTGATTTTATTATCTTCTAATTTATTMMWTAATAATTAAAGAATTGAATAAAGTAATAATAAATAAACTAATAATTGAATTAGTCTTGAATAACTTAAGAAAACATTTAAACTTGTTATAAAAGAAAGAATTAAAGGTTAATATTGTATATTAGTCTTTAATAGTTATAATAATTATATAATACTTGAATTTAACTTGTTTTACTCTTAGTGTTATGGGATTGACTGAACAAGCTAATTGGTGTAAGCCTGAGGCTTAGTACACAGCAGGTGTGCATAGAGAACCTAACAATTAGGGGGTCATGTGATAGGGATCATAGGATTGGAGTGATCCAGTAATCTAGGAACTTGGATCAGAAGATCAAGGTGATCCAGCAATCTAGCTCTATTTCATTATCTATATAAGCATGTTGTAAGAATATAAGAGTAAACTCCTTGTGTTCAACTTAAATACATTATTAGATCTTACTCTTGACTTAGTTGCTTATATGTTACATGTTTCTATTGTCCTTGAACATCTACTTTACTCTTAGGGTTATCCAATGATCTGGATGGCATAGTTTTATAACATTTTGAACATTATCTATCTTGATAAATCAGGATTTAAAAACAAATATACTAATAGATAACAACAATAAATAACAACTTAAAGAAGGTTCTAAAGAAAGCTTTGAAGAAGAATTTGAAAAGGGATCTGAAGAAGGATCTGAGGAAAGTTCAGAAGATAGTTCTGAAGAAGACCAAGGTGAAGATCAGGTTATTAAAGAAACTAACATCTAAGAAGGAGTATTAAAGGAAGTTGTTATACTATTAAAGTAACTAGTTAAGTCAACTGAAGGATTAATTGTTAGAGAATCGTTAAGAGTTGTAAAAAAGAAACTAATACCTTTATTACTTAAATCTAACTTAAAACTAATTCTAATACTAAGAGCTTCAAGTTTAAATCTTGATCTAGACTTTAAACTAGAGGATGACAATGAACAAGTCTTAATAATAACTTTTAAAGAAGTTAAAATTATTAAACTTAACTTGTTTTATAAGGATAAAAAGAAGTTAAAAGTATATCTTGTTCAAATAAGAACTTATTTAGTATTAAATGATTATTTATTACTTAAAGATATATATAAGGTCTTATAAGCATTAATATACTTAAGAGAAATAGTTGAAACTTAGTTTTAACCTTTTAAGGACAAATAGTTTATAATAAACAAGGAAATAATGAACTAAGAAGTAATCAACATTATTACAAGTTAGGTTAACTATATAGAAGAACTCAAATACTTGTATAAAGACATTGACAAGAAAAGGAATACTAAAAGATGATTAACTCACCTTAGACAAATTAAGAGCTTTAGCGAATATATAATACTCTATTACTAGTATACAGTTTCAGTTAATTAAGAAGAAGAAGTACATATATATTAGTATAAGATTAGATTAAAGAACTTCATCAAAGAAGAATTATACTGATAACTTGTAATTAAGACATTTAACACTCTTGTTGACTTGTTTATCAAGATCAGGAATGAATAATATAAGATAATCTTGGACAAAAAGAGTAGATTATACTTTAACAAAAGAAAGATTAATAATAAGAAGGATTAAGGAGACTTTATAAAATTAAATGTTATGAAAAAGGNAAAAAGCCTTTAAAGGGAAAGGAAAAAAGTACTTAAAAGAAAGAAGCAAGAAAGAGAATTCCTTTAGAATTTCCCTTAAGGAACTTGACAAGAGAAGAAAAAATAAGTTGTACTTTAAGTATAGAATATCAAGATATATAATAAATACTTATAAAAAGGATAACAAAGTAAGTATGTTAGTTAAAGTTAAAGTTATAAGAATTTTAAGAATTATGAACATCTTGTCAGAATTGTCAGAGGAAGAAAGCTTGAATAAGGAAAGAAACTCTTTAAAAGAGGAAGTTTACTAAGACTTAACAATTATATTACATTATGTTATTAAAACTAATACAGACAAAATAATGATAATAAGAATCCTTGAAATAGACTTTATACTTATAATAAGAATTTAATATATAAGATATCCTCAAGATAATAATTAAGTTGAAAGTTAAAACAGATAAAGATTAATTCTAAGAGTTGGTAAAGTTTAGATAATTATACTAGTAAACTTTAAAGTTATACTAATAGAAATATATCTTGTTTTTAAAGAAGCATTAATCCTAAGATACTATTTAACAATTAACATAAAAGGCTTAAGAGGATAAGAAATCCTAGACAGAAGTCAACTTTATAAAATTGTATAATAAGAGGAAGTAACTATTAAAGAACAAGAACTTAATCTTGAAAATCTTACTCTGGTTTATAAGATTAATCTCTAGAGTATTATTATAAAGAGAAGAATATATAAGTTCCTCTTATTAGTAAAAAGAACTTAAATACAAAATAACTTTAACCAGATACTTAAGAATACTTAAATAGTAATAGAAGAAAGATTAAGTTATATTATATAAAGGTGATATGACTTATAATGAGAAGGTTATCTAATGATAANCTTTTTGGCAAGATCAAGCAAAGGCAAAAACATAACATAAAGAAATCTAAGGTTTAGGAAAATCAATAGAATAACTACTTAAAGCTGAATAGTATTATGTTTAATAAGAACAGAAGGAACTGGTTGAGATTGTTGTTGAACAAGTTAATTAGAATGTAGAAGCTTTGCTTATAGTTAATGAACTAAGAAAAGATTCATTACCTTTAAAAGTACTTATTATATTATTAAGAAAAGATAAATTAATATAGAGAATTGATTAACAATTCAACTAAGAAGTAATAGTATACTCTTTGAATTTTGTAAAGAGAATTCTCATGGAAAGTAATGTCTTTATTATTAAAATAAAGGAATGTCTTAGAAATGAAATAGCAGAATAAGTATAAGATGTATGTATATTTATAAATGATAAAAGTTTAGATAGACTAAGGTTAAGAAATCTTAGTAAAAGACAAATAGTATTGTTTGAAGAACTATAAGAAAATGCTGAGGATTTGGAAATCAAAGATAATGTATTAATTGATAATGTTAAGAACATTAACCTTTATTCTATAAATAGTAGAAGTTTATTATATATAAACATTAAACTATATAGAAAGTTAATAAGGGCTTTAATCAATTCAAAAGTTAAAAGAAACTTTATCAATGAACAAGTTATAAAGTAACTTAGACTTAGTATAAGAGTTAAGAATAACAATTACTTAATATTGTKWCAAAATCAAAAACCAAACATTGATTGTAATAGTAAAATCATAAAGTAAACAATGTAAACACGTAGAAAGTGGTGTAAGATTACTGCCTAATATGGAATAGGAAGGCTCCACAATGGCCATCCCTACTAGTGCTGTGCAAATACTTAACCGCTGTACCTCCGTATAGTATACGAGGCTAGACGAATAAAAGGAGGCCAATGCCTTTGTTGGTTTGATGGTAGTGCCACCAACATGCATTTTAACGTTGTACTTTATACGGGGCCGAATAAACCACAATTTTTTGTTTGTGCGCGTTCTTAGATTTACAAAACGCTTGTTACGAGCCTTGGTCCGCTAGCTGGGTCCGGGTCGGATATACTTCCGCTGTATCGTAGGTTTAGGGTATATAGTTAATGAGTACTAGTAATCACTTCGTAACATACACTAATATAAGGTATACTAATGTATTGTGAGTTGAGCACGAGGCTCTTATCTACTGTAAATTATTATTGCTTATATAAACTTATGAAATCCTTAAGATCATTAAATCATTAAATCTTATAATCCTTTCCTCTAGATCGTTAGATCACTTGATCTCTTAATCTATTACGTAATCCAGATAATATTAACAGATTGCTTGTATTAACTAGTTTTAAGTACTAATTTCAAAATTATACTATTGCTTTATTAATACACTTAATAGTTTAATATTATCTTGATTATAATGCTTTTCTGCGGTTAACATTATTAGTTCATTAGTATTACCTTTTGTTATTTAAAGTCTTGATTAACCGTCTGATAAGATATTATATTTGTCTTAAAGTCAGTTAATCGTTATTCTTTTGTAAGATTATTATATTATCTTCTTCTTAGCTTAACTTCGCTTTAAAGCTTAAAGTTATAATCGTTTTTTCATTTCTTTCTTAAATTAAATCTTCCTTTCTTTTTATCATAAGTTCCAAGAAACACAAAGAACGTCAAGATCTAACTTTGAAGATTTGTCTGTTAAGAATCGAAATAACGTCTTGTACTTATTATGAAAAACATAAGAAATCCTATATCTTTTTCCTTTATTCTTAAAAATATAACGAGTATATTCTTTATAATCAGAAATACGATTGTAAAGGCATTCTTTTTATTACTTGAGAATTAGTTGATAAAGAAGAAACTTGTCTTAATGTTAAAGAAGAACGAGTTGTCCAACTAATAACAGAGACAGTTGTTTGTCTAATTCGTTTAAGGAAATAACGTAAGTTTCTAAGGAAACGTACAAACGACATGTTAAAACGTGATTTAAAAACAATAGATAAACTAGATAAAGTTAAAGAGAAAGAGCGACTAAAGAAAAAGTACGAACAAAAGGGAAAAGAGGATTACGAGCAAACTATTACGGCTTTTGAAGGTTATATACTAAGTTTGCTTTCTGAGATTGTCCTTGAGTCAAGTAAACTATTCCTCGGCTTCTCTTAACTCTTTGTTTTAGATAATCTCTTTTAGTTTGATTTTCTTGAAATCACTTTAATTCTGCTTGAGTATTAGTCAAATTCTTTAGTAATTCCTAAGTATTTTCTAAACTTGAATATCCTTTTTATTTTATCAAATATTGAACTTTCTTATAGTTTATTCTATTGTCTAAAATTTCCTTTATATTATATTCCTTTTCTAAGTTTAATAGTTCTTAATTAATGTTTGGTGTTAGTAATGTTCTTAAAAATATTGGTTTTAATAATGTGATATGAAATACTAAGTGTATTTTGGTATTCTTTAGTAGTTTGAGTTTATAATTAACTTGCCTTATTTTTTNCTTCTATTTTGTATAATCTTATCTTAACGTAATCTAGTTTCTCGTTTGGTCTTTTTGTTCGAATGTTTTTTNCGTAATAAATAAACTTTATCTTTCTTTTTAAACGTAAGTTTTGTCTTATGTTTTTTNGTCGTAATAGAGTTTTATCTGTTTTTGTACAAGTTTTATTTCTTGTGTTATTATTGTCTAAGTGTTACGGATTATCTTGACTCTCTTTTTTNGTTGATTTTAAGACGTTTAGTAATTTCTTGTAAATATATCTTAAATTAAAGTTATGTTTATAATTCGTATAAAAAAGCGAGACTTTGATTGTCTTGTACTTTATACTATTATATACGAATTATATTATTAATAATAGTTTAACTTAATTGTTTTAGAATTAATTTATGTAAACTTTTAAGTATATCTTTAATTGTTACAAAACTACGCTATCCAGGTCATTGGATAGCCAAGGGTAAGGTAGATGTTTAAGGACAATAGAAACATGTGACACATAAGCAAGCGACTAAGTCWARGGTAAGRTCTARTAATGTATTTAGGTTGAATACAAGGAGTTTACTCTTATGTTCTTACAATGTACTTATATAAATAATAAAATACAATTAGATCCCTTGAAGTCTTTGAAGTCCTCAGGAGTCTCCCAGGGATCCCCAGACTCCATCACATGACCCCTGATTGTTAGGTTCTCTATGTACACCTTCCATGTACCGAGCCTCAGGCCTACACCAATCAGCTTGTTAGGTAAAACCCATAACAATGGTCTAGCCCATACGCCAACCACCTCAACTTTTTACCCTACAGTAGCAGTATAACTTTAAATGTAATAGATTTCTTCCACTTTATAACCTTCAATTAAGTTATTCTCCATTTAATATGGCTTTAATTGAATCAATTAACCCTTTTCCTAATGATGTATGCTTTGCTTTTCAAGAATATATATATAGCGAAGGTTATACTAATAAGGAATGAATCAACTCAGAATACTAGCAAAGAATACATGTCTTTTTAGACAACCCAAACCTTAAACCAAAGAATCAAGTGGATACTAACTTAAAACATAAAGTATTTACTCAATTTAAGCTTAAAAACCGTCAATTATATCAATTGCCTGATTTATACTATCCAGAATTAAGATATATTGTCTAAGATAATAAGGTATTTGATATTATTACACAAGAATATATTAAATTCTTTTATATAGGACAAGATAAAGTATAACTAGTAATTAAGCAAAATTTTTATAGAATTAAACATGATAAGGTTGAATAAGTACTTAAAAGATATAAAAACTATTCTTTAAACAAGTTATTTATTATTAAAGTTCTTCTTAAACTTATTATTTTTAAAAAAGCTTAAGAATATATTTAAGTAGATTTGATTAATATAAGGCATGAACTATTTAGTTAGTATAAGTGAATATTGTATATTAAAGATTATTTTACCAAATATTCATAATTATATTTATTTAAAAGTAAAGAATTAATTTTAATTGTATAAGCATTTACTTAATTTATTATAACTTTTTTACCTTTTAAAATAGTTTAATATAATAATAGTAAAAAGTTCAAAGGTGTTTTTCTTATTATATTTGTTAAGAGTTAGGTAACGTCAGTACACTAACTCTAAGAGGTCTTGGCTATAGCAGGTCATGTGAACACACTATGTATATATACAAGGACAAAGGGGAAAGTAAAGGGTAAGAGTTAGTTTGTATAAGGGTAGATACTTACTATAACTTACTTATCACTTAACCTGTAGTTCATTGTCTATTACCTGTTCTAAGTCCATAACATCCTAACTCTTCTTTAAGGAGGCAGTCTATTATAGTTGAGAATAGTAAGTAGTACTAGATATATAGTAAATATTTCGGCGAACAAGATGTTAAGAGAAAGAACATAAGAGAAAGTCATTACACAAGAAAGGACAATGATGTTAATACCCTAAACTGAGGAAGTTATAAAGACAGTTTAAACTACAAAGACTCTTAAAGGAAAAGAATAACTATACTACTTATAAGAATTAAAATGAGAAAACAAGAAATTAGAAAGACAATGCCAAGCCAAAGACAAGGCAAATATAGAGTTGGAGAACAGGATACAAGAAATGTTAACATAACAAGAACAATTATAACAACACCTAGAATAGAGTTCATAACTCAAAAGCTTAAGAGATATAACAAGAATATCCTAAGATATACTAACATGTCCATCTTAGCAAAGTATTAACATAACAATACTTGGACTACACTTAATAACCTACTTATATATTAACAAGTCAAAATACCCTTTACCCTTAAAGTTATTCAAAGGGAAATCTTTAAAAGAATATCAAGATTTTATATATAATTGTAAGTTAACGTTTTNGTACTTGTTAAGATGATTACAACACAAATACAAACAAAATAACATATAGAATGTTATACTTAAAAAGGGTTTTAAGGGCAGAATAGATTAAAGAAGAAAAGATATTAAGACTTAATATAATCACTTAAGATAGCTTTAAGAAGGTGTTGCTTATATCCTTAGAAGATAAGAATAATAAGTAAATAAAGGTAATTGTAAAATATAACAAAGTTATAATAAGAACAAGATAAAGTGTTAGAGTATTTATTTAATACTTGAACACTTTAAAGGAATAAATACTTGTTATAACAAATATATACTAGTAAAACAACCTCTTCATAAAGCTTATACCCTTACTCTAGAAATCGATCATGAAGTATAATAATATATCAACTACNTTAAAAAGACCTTGTTATACTAATTAACAAGTTTTAAGATATGAATACAAGTTGGAAGGAAGATATAAAGTAATTGAATACTCAGAATACCAAATATAAACAAGACAAGGAATAATGCAAAAATGACTTACCTTGAGCAAAGACACACCTCTTAGTCTGAGAAAGAAATTACAATAATAAAGAGTATTAAAAAGCCTTTTTAACAAGAGTAAATATAATATTAACACAAACTTGACAATTATTCAACTGTTATAAATGTAAGAAACCAAGATATATTGTTAAGAATTGTTTGATAATCCTTGAAGTTGTATATTATACTTGTAGAAAACCAAGACATATAATACTATAATATCCTAAGAAGAGAAGTAAAGGAAGAATAACATCTTAAAACTAGAGAAATGACCTAGTCTAGAAGACATAATAACCTTCATCTTTACAAACAAGACATTAAAGAAGCCTTATACAACAATAAAACAAGATGAACAATTAAGCATAGTCATTTCATTCAAGATCCAGGACAAAGATAATAAGTAGAAAACAAAACAAGCTTTGATTGATAATAATGCAGAAGTAAATAAAGTATTACCTATACTTGCCAAGGAATACAACTAGAAAGACAACAACAAAGTACTTACAAGATTTTATACAATAAACAAGACTTATGTAAAAGTTTATAGTTTATACTAAGTAAATACAAAAGCAATAAATACTAAAGGAGAAATTAAGAATACAGTATACTAATTCTTAATAACTTCAACATCTATACATTTAGTTATACTAGGATACTTGTAGCTTATTATTATAGACTTAAACATAAGATAAGTAAAGAATATTTAAAAGTATTATTTTATAGTCAAAGAATATAAAATCTTAAGCTTAAAGGAATTTATAAAGATTCTTGAAGAAGAAAAGACAACCTTATTATTTAAAGTATTCTTCTAAAAGACTTGAACTTAACTATACCTTTGACTCTTATAAGCAAAGGATAAAATAAGAATAAGCTAAAGTAATATTATCCTTAAAAGATATTATAAATACAAAGACGTTTTTNAACAGTAAGAAAGTTGAAAAACTACTTAAAANGAAAAGGGTTATAGTATTCAATCAATTTGGTAAAAGGTATTACCTTACTATAACAACTTGTTTACCTACTAACAGAAAAGAAAATAGAAGTTTTGTAAGATTATATTTATAATGCCTTAGAGAAGGGGTAGATTTAACATTTATCTAACCTTATAAAAGCTTTAATCTTATTTATACTCAAGAAGAATAAAGGACTCTGACTATGTATTGACTACCAAGGGTTGAATAAGATTACAATAAAAAANTAAGACATTACTACCCCTGATTAGCAAAACCCTTAACTTATTAAGAAAGGCAATGATTTTCACAAAATTAAACTTAAAGGATATATACTATCAAATTAGAATTCAGGAAGGAGACAAGTAGAAGACAGCCTTTTATATATATTATAACTATTATGAATATTGTATTATACCTTTTAGACTATATAATGTACTTATAACATTTTAACAATATATTAATAAAGCATTAACTAGGCTTGTAAATGTCATTTGTATAATATATTTGGATGACATCTTAATTTTCTCTTAAAACAAGGATAACTATGAGTAATATATATAACAAGTCCTTGACAAGCTATACAAATACCAACTATTTACAAACTTGTTTAAATGTGAATTTCACATAAAAACAGTCGAATTCTTAAGATATATTATTAGCTCAAACAAGATCTTAATAAAGTAAAGCCAAGTAGAAACTGTTAAAGAATAACTTATACTCAAGTTATATAAGGATATCTAAATATTCTTAGGATTTATCAATTTTTNATAGAAGATTTATCAAAAACTATTCGAAAATTATAATAAGTCTTATAGATTTACTCAAAGGAATAGAGAAGGGAAGGAAGATAAAAGCCTTTAAATTCTTAAAGACAGTATAAAGAGTGTTTGAACAACTCAAGACAGCCTTTCTATTAGTACTAGTTTTAGCATACTATATATTAAGATTATTAACTATACTTAAAACAAACATATTCAAATTTGTAATAAGAAGGGTATTGTCTTAACTTATGACTAGTCTTACAAGAGTAACATAACATTCCATAGCCTTTTACTTGAAGAAATTAAACTTAACCTAACAAGCTTATAAAATACATAACTAAGAATTACTAATTATTATCTTAGCCCTTGACTAGTAAAGGTATTATTTAACATATACCTCAATATCAATTATTATCAAGATAGACCATAACAATTTAAAGAAGTTCATAGATAAAGAGAAACTGAATAATAAACAAGTACATTAAATTTAAAAATTAACAGAATTTGATTTTAGGATTGAGTATAAGCTAAGGAAAAGTAACCTTGTAAATAGCTTATTAAGATGTCTAAACTATAAGTTAAAGTTAAATAAAGTAATAAGAGACTTAATACTTACTTTAAGAGAAAAGTTATAGTATGTTTTTAGTTTACACATGGAAAATGTAATTAGATAGTATAAAGATATCTTGGCTGATAAGGTATTAGATTTGGAAAAATCCTTAAGAAGTAAGAACTTTAAGTCTGGTTAATTGTCAAGGCTTATATAACTATAAGCAGTTCTGGACTAAACAAGATGCTTAAAGGCTATAAGTATATATAACATAACTATAAGGCTTAACCTTGTTGTTAAGACTAGTAATTGCAAATACTTTGTCTTATAAGTGTTAGCCTGAAATACTGAAGTGCTCAAAACAATAAAGGAACTTCTGATTTAGTCAATAACTGATTTAATCCAAAATCTACAACAAGAGGATATCTTTGTCTATAAAGGAAAGTAAGAATTGATTGGAAAAAGAAAGAACAAAGTTGAAGTTGCTTAAAAGAAGTTTAAACATTATCAAGATAACAGTTCTTAAGGTGAATTAGTTTTTAAGAACAACTTAATAAATGAAGAGAATACTAAGGACAACAAACCTTAAGAACATATACTTAAAAAGAAGGTATAAAGCATAAATAATACTAACTTATTAAAGTACAAAGATAAAATCTATATACTTGAAGATAAAGTAGTTAAGACTAAGATTTTAATAATAAACTACAATGACAAGATAACAAGACACTTAAGAATAGTCAAAACTCTAGAATTGATAAAACGAAAATACTTTTAAAACAATATATGAAAAGATATAAAGTATTAAGTAAAAACTTGTGTAATATACTAATAAGTAATAATAAAGAAGCATTGACTATATAGATTACTTATATTACTTTTACAACTATAAGCTTTATAGAAAAAGATATTAATAAACTTTATCATAAACTTATTATTAAGCAAGCAAAACAATATAGTTTATGACTTATGTTTTATAATCTTAAACAAATATACTAAAGTAACATAATACATCTTATATAAGAAAACGATTATAACTTTAGAATTAATAAAGCTCTTTATACAATATATAATAAAAGACTTTAGAATGTTAAAAGGTATTATATTAGACAAAGACCTTCAGTTTATAAACAAGTTCTAAAGCTCTTTATGTTTTTACTTACAAGTGCATAAGAAGCTATTGACAATGTTTTACTTCTAAACAAACAAGTAAACAAAAGTCTAAAACCAAACCTTAGAACATTACCTTTAAGTATTTACAAATTACAAACAAAATAATTAAGTTTCAAAGTTAGTATTAACAGAATTTACTTACAATAATAACATTTACTTTATAATAAAAGTAACCTTCTTCTATACCTTGTATGGATTCTACTCAGAAATCATTATAAACATTAACAAAGAAGAAGAAGAGAAGAAAGCAATAAAAGTATAAGAACGAATTCAAACATTATAAGAAGAAAGAAAANGCATTACAACAATACTAAGCTTATATTACTAAAGTACAGAAAAAAGTTTTATAATAAAAAAATGAAAACCTATAAGCTTTAAAATAGAAGATAAGGTTATACTATCAACAAAGAATTTACAACAATAAAGACTTAACAAAAAATTATCTAACCAATACATTAAACCCTTGAAAATAACCAGAAAACTCAATAATAACTTATCTTATAAACTAAAATTACCTTTAAGTTATAAGATATATCCTATATTTTATGTTTCCTTACTAAAACTATATTATCAAAGAGTTAGCACAATATTAGATGTAATGCTAAAACTAATAGATAAAGAAGAAGAATAAGAAATGAAAACTATTTTAAATTACAAAGATAAAGCTTCAAGAAGATAATACTTAATAAGATAAAAAAAGATTTTCCTTAGCTGATAATAGTTAAGAATTAATAAAATACTTAAAGAATATACAAGAAGAAATTGAAGAATATACAAAAAAGGTAAGATTAACATCAAGACAATTACATAACAACAAAAAANGCAAAAAGAAAGCTAAGAATATAAAGATTATAATCAGGAAAGTCTAATTATAAAGACTAACTAAAAGACATCAAGAGATCTTTAGTAAAAAAGCTAGTATATTATTAACTGTTATCCTTTACTTTACTACTATTACCTCCATCATTATCTACATTATCATCAAGACCCTCATCATTATTATCTACTTCATCCTCACTATTGTCTTCCTTCTCTACCTCTAAAGCAAGGAGGTTAGCTTAGAAGACATGTTAACAAGTATAAAGTTAAAGTAGGAAAAGTAACTTATGCTAAAGTATAAAACATTAATAACTTTACAAATGTTATGATTGAGTTTGTTAAGGGAATTGACTATGCACAACCTAATCTCCTTAGTAGTTCAAGGTCAGCTTGTTATATTACACCATATCTCTTGATACAAGAAAAGCTCTACCCTCTTTGTATATTGCTTTTAAGCTATCTCTAAACAAAGGATAAGAGCTGCCTTAACAAGAAAATCAATAACAGCTTAAGTAAGTTCAGTTTACAAAGTTAACAACTTATTAAGGCAAGTGAACATAACTTAAAGGACAAGAAGACATTTTTTACCCTTTGCTAAATACTTATCATAATAAAGATTACCTATTTTCTTTTTGCACTTCAGATCAAGCTTAGTATAAAGTTGTTTTAAACAATGTAAACAATAATATTAAGATAATTTTTTCAGAAGCCTTTAAAACTTAATAACAATGGTAATATATAATGTAGGTAAGGCTATGACTAGAATGATTAGCAGAGGAAATCAAATGTCAAAGGCAAGAAAAAAMCTAAAACAAGATATACTAAGAATAAAAAANGGGTTAAGAGAAAGAATACTTACTGATGTCTTAACAGAGGAAGTATAATAAGTATAAACTGATAATACAAGATACAAGTACTATAACAATAATAATTGTAGTAGTAGTAGGAGAAGACAACAAAGAAGGAAGAAGAAAAGAAGGAAAGAAGAAAAAGATATTTATAAACATATTAAGAAAGCACAACAATAACAAATTATCAAATCAAGAAATTAAGCAAACCAAACAATTGATTTAGAGAATTGATTTTGATCTGAAATTACTATCTTATTAATAAGGTAATGTTCTTTTGTTGATATTGTAATAATAAAATCTTTATTACAAATTTATAACCTTAGTAATATCAAAATCTTAACATTATATTATTATACATAAGTAACAATATCTTATATATTAAGAAAACGAAAAGGAGAATCTTTATTGTATATTTAAGACTTTGGTAATATATATAATAGATATAATATTACTTATCTATTATGATATAGTTAATAATGTCTTTGTACAAGAAAAAANGACAAAGCTGAGTAAGTTAGAATTGTTAAGAAAACATTATACAAAGAATTTAAAAGGAGAATCTTTATTGTATATTCAAGGATTAGTAATATATATAACTAATATAATATTACTTACCCATTATGATATAGCTTAACAATGGCTTTATAAAGGAAGAAAGACAAAGTTGAGGAAGTTGGAATTGTTAAGAGAACATCATACCAAGAAGATTTAAGAGGTTAACTTTAAGATTCCAGAAATAGAAGGCAAAACTACAGTATACTTTGATGGAGAAGTTATAAAAACAAAAGACAAACCTTGGTTAAAACTTTGGATAGGAGATGCAAAAGACAAGCATGAGGAGGCTGAACACCACTTGTAAGCTAGAAGGCTACGCCAGGCCTCATCTACTTAAACTACTCTTGAGGACAAGAGTTTTAGAAAAGGAGAAGATGATGTTAGGAGTTAAGTAACGTCAGTACGCCAGCTTTAAGAGGTCTTAGCTACAGCAGGTCATGTGAACACACTATATATATATACAAGGACAAAGGGGAAAGTAAGGGGTAAAAGTTAGTTTGTATAAGGGTAGATACCTACTATAACTTACTTATTACTCAGCCTGTGGTTCACTGTCTATTACCTGTTCTGGGTCTATAACAATATTATACAAATATAATATTTGAATAATCAATGAAAAGCTTAGAACATCTTAAACTCAAGGTCTTATTGAACAAGTAAATAAAGTAATTAAAGTTAAAATCAAAGCTTAGAAAATGAATAATGATTTAACTAAATATATTAATAGATTAATAGAGATTATTTTAGTAATTAACATTTAAAAACATTTAATAATTAATTGTATACTTACTAAATTATTATTCAAAGATTATAACACTTATATTAATTGGTTGAATAGTTAAAAACACAAAGATCTTATAATTAAAGTACTTTAAGAAGATCTTAATCAACTTTTAATATTTAAAAGTAATATAAAACCTGAATTATTAATTAATCTACAATTATTATCTTTAAACAATGCAAAGGTTAATATTGATATTCAATCATAATCACATTCTCAAATTATTATATGTATTAACCTTGAAAGTAACTTAAAGATTAATGTACGAATTACTTTACTAATCAAGGATTCTCTTAAATAGTAATATAACATTGAAGTTAATATTCAAACCAGTATTGAAGTTGACTCTCTTATAACTACAACTACAATTACAATTACTATAGTTATAGTTATAACTACTATGACTACAGTTACTACAGTTACTACTGTTACCACAATTATTACAATTACTATTACTACAGTTATTATAATTATTACGATTATTACGATTATTATGATTACAGTTATAACTACTACATTTACCACAATTACTACAGCTATTACAATTATTATAGTTATAATAATTCAATCAACAGATCTAGTGATCCAAAAAGCTTAACAATCAACATAAAAAGCAAGAGTTAGAATGGTAGAAAAGTACTTAAAAAAAACATAATATTCAATACTTTGATATTAGAGATATTGTTTTAATCAAAGTTCTAAGAGAAGATAAAACAATTACTAATAACTAACAGTTATTTAGATGAATATTAGATGAATTACATTCTTATAGATATAAAGTTATTACTCAATTAAGAATCATTAACCGGTTAATGCTAACTAAAGATTTAAAGGTAGTTAATAAAAGCCTTTAGCCAGATATTACCATTCTAGAAAGTACAAAACAAATCACTTTAACTTTAGCAACTAGGGAAGTATCTACAAGCCAACAAATTAGGATATTATGCTAGTGTAAAGGTTAGTGTAGTACTAAAAGGTGTTGTTGTTTTAAAGAAGGCAAAGATTGTACTGTACATTGTCATAATGATAAGTATGATTGTAAAAGGTTATCAAAGCTAGTTATTCGTACAGAACAAGCTTTAATTGAACCTGAAAGCTTTAATTCTAGGAGAAAGCAAGCAAGGGCAGATACTGTAGGTAATGTTGTTAGTTTAATTAGCCTTGGAGTAGCAGTTGATTTGGATTAGCAATTGATTAGCAATTAAATAGCATTTGAAATAGCCTAAATTGTAAATAAATCAGTAGCTGAATTAGTAGGTGGTTGGTGTATAGGCTAGACAATACACCAATTGTAATATTGGTTTGCGTATGGGCTAGACCATACACTAACCGTAATATTGGTGTATGGGCTAGACCGTTGGCGTATGGGCTGGAATATATATAACAAAAGCTATGTCAATAAAGAACGGATTAATCCACAGCATTAACAAAGAATGCATATGTTTTTAGACAATCCAAGCTTCAAACCAGACAATCAAGCAGATAACAACCTAAAATACAGAGCACTTACTTAATTTGAGCTTAAAAACAATCAATTATATTGATTGCTTGACTTATACTATTCAAAAACAAGATATACTATTTAAGATAATAAGGTATTTGATATTATTATTTAAGAATATATCAAACTCCTTTATACAAGACAAGATAAAGTATAATTAGTAATTAAGCAAAATTATTATAGTATCAAGTATGATAATGTCAAATGAGTGTTCAAAAGATACAAGAATTGTTCTTTGAATAAGTTATTTACTATTAAAGCTTTAATTGAACTTATTGTTTTAAAGAAAGCTTAAAAGTGTATTTAAGTAGATTTAATCAATATAAAGCATAAACTATCTAATTAATTCAAGTAAATATTGTATATTAAGGACTATTTTACTAAATATTTATAATTATACTTACTTAAAAACAAAGAATCAATTCTAATTGTACAAGTATTTAGTTAATTTATTATAACTTTCTTACTTCTTAAAATTATATAATATAATAATGATAAAGAATTCAAAGGTATCTTTCTTATTATATTATGTAAATATAATATTTGAATAATCAATGGAAAGTGTTAGTAGAATAATAGTTATGTACACATGATATTTACATGCCCTTGTAAGCTAGTCTTGATTAGGTAGTAAGAACAAGCAAGGCTCTTACAGCTTTGCTCTCTTACCCTTAATTGTAGAATAACCATAGAATAGTATAATGAGTATATTATGTATAATTACATATTGTACTTTGTGTTACAAGTGAATTAACATTAATTAGTTTGTATATATAGATTAAGAGATTATTGTTTAATTAGTTGAATGTTAAGTAGTCTACTTTTAAAGTTGAATCTTAAGAGATTACAACTTTTKGTTTAGTTGGATATCCAACAGTCTACTTATAAAATTGAAATCCACTTAATCAAAAGGGAAAACAACTATTTACTAACTTATAATTTGATTGGTTAAATGTTAAGCAGTCTACTTTTGTAATTATTGTTATTAAACCTGTTTTTGCTAAAAACAATATATTTGGTTAAATATTAAGCAGTCTACTTACAAAATTGTATAATCAGTTAATTAATTAATTCTATTTGAAAAACTACTCTTTTATAACTTATTTTCATCAATTTTTAT
>NCSJ02000437.1:0-31852 GCA_002812745.2 Scytalidium lignicola | reverse complement strand
CTGCTCTATAATATTTTAGAGCAGGAATGGAGGAAATTCCTTTGTGCTACTCTGATCTTGGTCGTATATTTTCAGCGTGGCCTCTGGTGATATCTTGATCATACTATGCCAAGATCGGAGTATTGGCAACGCCAAAAGGATGCTGCAACCGAGTTTAGATTCTCCTGGGAATGAATTAATTGTTTCGCGTCTTTCTTTCCCGGTAGAATTAAGAGTTCTTCTCTCTTTCTTGATGAATGGAGTCTAGTGCCATAGGTCCTTGCCATCAATCCGAATGCCGTTATGTTGTTTAGCTGTATCTGTATCACAGAGACCAGGGCGGCGAGGGCGTGTTGAAGAAGGTCGTAATAGGAGACAAGTCTCCCTGCCTCCTCTAGAGCGTGCAACAGCATCAACCAGTTCTGGATACCGTATGATGCGTTTGCTTCGCCACATTCAGAACAGCTCTGGTTGGGAATAGGGAGGAAGGCTTCGAGATCGATGGCTTTGTCTGATATATGCATATCAAAGGCACGAATGGGTGCTTTCCAATTATGAGATACAGAAAAGTACCCTAGCAATGTAGAAATTTCTATTGAGCATTAGTGGAAACCATTTTTCATCCATGGCACAGAGCTTACGCTTACCTAAAGGCATGATACGGTTTACCCCATCCTTTTTGATGATGTGGTGGCTGGGCGCCTGAAAGGACCTTTTCTTCATCCTCTTATCCTGGTTGATCAACACGGGTGTGCTCAACCATTGTGGACCACCGACGCAAAGTTCATCGAAAGTTAGATAAGGCCGTACCTGTGTGATTGTGTATGTGATTATATCAACCGTCCCACCGCCACAATCACATATGAGGATGATTTCATTTTCCTAAATGGTTCAGTAACTGCTATCATCAGATACATGGGCGTACGAATTACCTTAATAGGATTCAGAGCATAACTTTTCGGCTCCGGATACTCGTGGATCCAGTCGTAACAGAAGCTTGAATATGGAAGCGGTTCCAGCATGGCGGGTGTTATATCCCCTTCTGGTTCCCAACAGCTCATAGCGATGCATGGTGCGACTTGAGTGTCGAACTGATTCCATTCGGACTCTAGTTCATTCGAGAGATATAGGAGTCTAAGGTCAGGATGGAGATCATTGGCTGTTTGAATTGAGGCCCCCCGAGCAGGTGCTGGTTCCTGGGGAACCCAATCGTAATCGAGGCATTCATTGTTCCAATGAGTCGTATATCCAAAGTTATATGAAGGGGGAAAATCGACTGCAATTATATAATCAGGATATGGGTCGGGGCTCATTGTTGTTGCAAGGTCGCCTTCCGTAAATCCAGAGCTGTCTTCGTCCATGTTGCGTCAGGAATAGTGAAGGTAGTGCAGCTGGTTCGTCAACCCCGTAGTAATTTCTACTATCCTCTTCAGTGGGAGCGACGAAGTATCCGTTAGTAAATCGCTTCCAAAACCCTCCCTTTTCACAGCTACGGCAAACGTCAAGCAGCGATACCCAGGCGTAAGCAGGTTATCCTTGTCTGGCGTAGTTTTGTACAGAATCCTGAATGACGGTCACAGTATCGGAGAATGCAACCTCTCTTGAGATATTGCACACTTCGACTCTCCTCGTACTGCAGACTCGACGTCTCCAAGCACGGAATGCTCTCGACAACCCTTCTAACCAATATCCAACCCAATACGTAACCAAAGTATATCTGACGAACAAACAAAACAAGACAAAATAGTTATGAGAGAGAATGGAGAGAAAAGAAAGGAAAGAGTGTCTGCCTGGGGCCTGAGGGCAGCTTTAAACCTCCGCGCATCATCGCCGAGGGGGCCCACCACGCCAAGCCCAAGCCACACGATGGGAGGCCCCTCGCGCACGGATCCCATACTGGCACATGCATGAGGCGGTGCTGGCAGCCTTGTGTGCCTGGTCTGCCTTATGAAGCCGCCTATTGGAAGGAGAACGTTATAGCCGCATACTCGTGACTCCATAACAGTGATGATTTGATTCTATGGCTTACATAACGTTCGTTTTGATCTAAGTCCCCTTTTCTGATTAAAGGAGAGCTATTTCTTATACAATTACGAAGCAATACAGACAGGCATGAATGTCGTGCAGGAAGCCTTATCTGAGAGTAAAGCACCACATGTTCTACTTGTACGTACGGTTATATAGCATGCCTAGACTCGTTATACATCCAATCATCTTACATCCATCATGTTCTCATACAAAGTCCCTTCCGTTTCTTCTTTCCCAAAACCACTAATGCAATAGATACCAGGGATAATGGGATCCTCCCAAGTCTTTCACGATTCATTATCGATGTGCCCACTGCTCGTATCTAATTCCAGGAGATGCTGTTCACGCCATTAGTATCACCAGTATGACACAACATTCACAAGGAAACAAGCAACTTACTAAAGCATGATCCCAGCGCCAGCCGCCAACGCCAAAAATTGCAGCCCCGTCTTCCTCAACTCCACGCTACGATCCTTCCCCGTCTCCAGCAACTCGGGAATGACCGCCACCGTCCCCACATACAGAAACGTCCCGGCCGTGAACGGTAGCAAGAGATCACCCCAAGTCAAGCTGGTACCCCACAATCCTTGATCCCTTCCCATGGCCACGGCGTCACTGCCGCTGCCACCAAGTTCTTGGACGGCTATTCCTATGCATGTCCCTAGGAATGCTCCCAGTGCCGTAACGAACTGCGCTCCCATGGCAGCTCGCTTGGAGAATCCAGACTGGATGAGCAGTGCAAAATCGCCAACTTCATGAGGAATTTCGTGGAAAAAGACGGCAACGGTTGTTGTGGCGCCAATCGTTGGTGAGGCATAAAATGAACTTGAGAGAGCCAATCCATCTGTGATGTTGTGCGTGAAGTCGGCGCTGTCAAGTAGGAAAAGGTCAGAAGGGGATGCAACAAAAAGAGGGAACAGGCATCCCGCCTTACATGAGGTTTAGATATCCCGCGAGCTTCACACTGGCATTCATCTCCTTCTCCTTCTCTTGTGCCCCTACGCTAGCTTTATTCCCATTTTCCTTCTTTCTTGACTTCGCATTACCCTTACCCTCGACACTCGAACTTACAGCAGTATCCCTCTCGTCCTTTTCTCCGTGCGAATGCCCGTGCGAATGACTGTGCCCCTCTTCCCCGCCCGTCGCGATCCTCAGTCCCTTATCCATAGCCACGAACGTCACAAACCCCACCAGGATCGCCACGCCCAACAATAAATTCCTGTTCGGTTCTACCATCACAAATCTCACATGTTCAGGACTATCTTCACCGAGGAAGATCTCCGGGAGCAGATGAAACAATGTATCGCCCAACAATCCACCGACTGCGAATGCCACCATTACGGATAGAGATGATGGGTCAATGTTTGGCGGACATAATGCGAGGAGAAAGTTTGGCGGGCCAGATATGTAGAGCGTTGCAAGAAGGGCGTTGATTGCTGGGTTGGAAGGGAACAGCACACCGAAGACACGCGAAGTCAGCGAAGAGGTCAAGGGGTGGGTTGCAAGCTTGTGTGTGTTTAAGTCCTGAACCAAAGGACATTCCTGTAAATTGAGAATCACGCGTTAATAAATCACTGTTCTTCAGAGACAGACATGAGAAAAAAGCAGTGAAGGTAACTTCTGGAAAGTGATATCTACCTGTAGCCCGGCTTCGATGTCCTCAACGCTCATATGTGCCACTGATGCTGCATGTTTGCTTGCAAGGACACCAGCGACTGTTATGCAGAGCAGCAAAGCAGTTCGCCGCAGTTGAAATGGCGTCATTGCGAATTGTTGAGGTTGTTGATGGAAGATGGACGTCAAGGTACGGAAGGGCTTATTATTAGTTTGTACCTGAAGCTGCTCAATTCGGTTAGCGTGGTACCTGACTGATGGACCCTTCAACAATTTATTCATAAATCTCTTTAGTCTTCCCTAACATACTGGAATATCAATATCAACTTCATCACGGTAATGAAATGTCAAGCTCCTTAGTCTAGACAACAAATACCACTTAGAGTGGCGTTTCTACAACTTATTGCTGACTCGGAGTATCCCACTTTGAAACCGATCCCTTTTTTTAATAAAAATTTTCACGACCGAATTGCAATGAGTGGAACAATTGTTCCAAAATGTCTTTCATGTCGCTGCAAAATATGCCTTGGCTTAGAAGGCATTCAGACCAATTGTTCTCATTCATACCATGGGCTCAATCATATGGTTGCAAGACAATCACGTGCAACTGTCATTCTGGATTTTCCTTGCAAAGCAGAGCCTAGACATCAATAGCAAAAGTTGCAATCAAAAGGTGGGCTAAAAAGAGTGCTAGGTTTATTCTCCTTTCAAACTCTTCGCATGAAATTGAATGAGCCTCCATTTTACTATCACGGGTGACTTTACAAGGTCCATCACTTGCAAATGCAACATTTTGTGGCTCAGCACTTACAGTACCGTACTTTTGCCCCCGTGGCGGTGCCGTATGCTGCTGCACCCCGCCTAAAGCGATGGCTGGTGAGACGGCATGCAGGTAGGTGGTGGTATATGTCAACGTCAAATATATTTTTCTTCCTTTCGCTTTCATACTTCCTTTCCTATCCCACACTCTCCAGATTCCCTATTGAATTCTTGTCTGTCTGTTTCCTTCGTGTCATCTCTTGGAAATTAAGCAGCTGAGCACCTCTAGCCAACCATCTTCTGTGGAGCCGGCTGCCTAAAACCCTCAGCCTCGTGACAGCAAAAGCAAAATTTTCACATATTGATAGCTGGCCAGCTAGAATTTGTATCATCTAGAGTTGGGATCATATAAGTTTAAGGTACGTCTTATTTTTTTGCTTGTTGATTACTTTCCAACCCCTCCTTTCGAAAGAGATGGCACGGTATCCGTTGCATTGATGAATCATGAATTGAATGGTCCAGATAAACAAATATACACAGAATAATCGTTGACAAAATATAATACAGCAACCGGGCTGCCTCCAAGTCCACTGCAAAATACCCTAACGATGGAGTTCTATAATCGCGACCTCAAGGCGGTCGCATATAGCAAGTCACTACTCACAGAAGGAGATACTATGGTATTTATATCATACCCATCAAAAGTCTGGACGTACGACTCGCTCGGCTTTCAACGAGCAAAATACCGTACGGTGAAGAGCGAGAACTTATTAAAAACGGGGTCAACAGTTTTTACACGCCTCCTCTCAGACACAGTCCAAACACGCATACGGAAACAGAAGGGTTACACGGAGGATGGTGACCTGCCAAATGGTATTAAATATATTATTGATCTAACACCTCCAAATGAGGGAGATGAGGCGGTGGAGTTGATAAGTGAACTGTCCTGTTCTATCGGGCTTCGACAATGGTACTCTGCCGAAACAAGATGTAAAGTCTCCCGCAATTTAGTAGGTGGAGACGACGAGGTTTATCGTCCACCAGTGACCAGCCCTTTCCAGCCAAAAGCATTAAATGTTACTAGTTCTGAGTTAAGCAAGGCTTTGGGCTCAGAGCGGGCATCTAATACTAAACCCAAACCTTCATTCGAAGACCCACCACCCACAAAACCAAAGCCAGTCGATATCATTTTCAACCAAGCTCTTGAGAAGAGCGAAAAGGAGTATCTCAAAAAGAATATGTCGAACACATCATTCTCCAGTCAAACTAGTCTCCCTCTGATAACAAAGGAGACGAAGGATAAAGAAGTACCTGAGTATTGCCCTATAAGACACCGTGTTGGTATTGAGACACTACTTCAGTGTATTGAGGGCAATGACCCGGGACTTGATTCTGCCCCCAAAGTGTGGACATTATTCGTTCTTGCTAAATACTTTGATTGTGCTAGAGTTGTGGTGAGTTATGCATTGTCCAATCTCTGGTTCGCTCCTATGAAATTCTTAATTTTACTAACCACCTTTGTAGCTAGATCATATTATCACATGGATGATCGTTGAGCCTAACTGTCAAATATTAGAGATCCTCCCAGAGTCTTGTCTTAAAATTGGAGTCGGTTTACAGAATCCTGCAATAACACGTGCCGCCTTTGGCATCCTTGTTTCTGAAGAAGCTCTTAGCATCGAATCTCGAGCACAAGGGAAACATGACGCTGACGCTCGTCACACTAATCAATTCTACAGACCGAAAGAGTTCATTGATGAGGATTGGTTGAACTGCATACAGCATGCTAGTCAGGACTTTCATGACAGGATTACCGCCGTTGCAGAGGATCTGTTAGATGAAAGGATGCTGTGGTTTCAAGGGTTGCCTGAATATCAAAAAATATGCCATTTCGAAGATCATAACATCTCAACACGACCAATCCTTGAATATCACAAGAGACTATGGGCCATTCAAAATCTCGTAACAAAGCTCCGTCATTATGTTCGGGGTCGAATTGCTAAATGTCTCATCTCGGATCTTTCATTTCCTTTCATTCAGGCTGCAGACAAACGTAGAGCAGCAGAAAACCACGGCCCCTATCAGCATAATTTCTCAACTATTTGGGATTCCCTCACGGGAGAAGAACGAATCATGACTGGATTTTTCTGGAAATCTCTTCGTGATATGACATGGGACACTAATCTTACGAATCCAAATGCCCCGGAGCATCCCATGTCCAGTGAGGAGCTGGATGGATTACCATTCAATATTAAAAGCAGCTACATAGGAGTCACCATGACCGAGATCTTGGATGCATCCATAACACTGAACTTGTCAATCTTTATGGCTCTAAGTGAGAAGAAGGCTCCAGCAGACCTTCAAATATTACTTGAGTCTAACAAAACACAAGCACCCAATCCTTCTTCATCTCCTATTGATGATGACCTAAAACTTAAACATATCACCCGTACCTACTCGAGCCTGTACGATCCCGACCATGCATATCATCAAGCAAAACTGGCAGCTTTAAAGAAAGCCTCTATCCCAGACCCTCGGTCCCTTAGGACGTCCGATGAAGATGCCCTTAGTATATCCGACGAAGATGAACACGAAAAACGGAGCTCTCCTATTGACATTCCCATCCGCCAGAAGCCGCAGAAGATAAACGCCAGGCAGGATATGCCATGTAAGGATTCTATTAATACGGCTTGGCCTCACTCAGAAGACAAGCCCACAACCTCATCGACATATTTACGGGATAATCTGCTCCCTTTTCCAATTTCTTCTCCTCTCCAGAAGGCTATTCCAATTTCCAGTGGCCAGAGAACCTCCCAACATACTGTTGCTAACACATGCACACCTCCGGTACCCTCTGAAATAACACAATCCTCTCCATACTTCAGCGTTGACCGCTTTATGGATCAAGTTACTGCCCATCTCCACTCGCTCTGCGACGCCATGCTTCGTAATACCGCCCCGGATTTCGACTTTAGCACTCTAACAGACACGCTTCTCTGTCTCGATGATCGCGAATTCAAGTATCTCCCTCTTTGGGCAGGTGGAAACGAAGACGGGACAGGTGGTGTGTTTGATGACTTGTTACCAGTGGCAGAAGCAGGACCTAGTGGACCTGGTCCAGCATTTCATACGGGCTTGAGTCTAGATAGCGCATCGAGAGAGGGTTCGGTGGTTGAAGGAAATAACAAGGACGGGAGGAGTATCAATACTAGTCTCGGGGTTGAGGACGGCTTTACGGATACGCTTGATCGCAGACGGGTGTATTCACTTAGCAGCACTAGCAGTAGTGAATTTCTAACCCCTTCCGAGGATGATAGCGATTCGGATGATTATACTCTGATCGGGGGAAAATGTGTAACAGGAAAGAAGGAATACAAGAGGTGGAAAGGCAAAGGGGTTGATCGTGGTGGGGCAAGCTCTGTTTCGGACTCAGAATCATCGTTCGATGCACTGGGTGATATTGCCTTCTCCGATACGATAGAAAGTGATGACAGGACTGAGGTTGGAGATGTGCCAACGGTGAATGATGGGAAAGGCAAGAATTCGCATGATGTACCCGTTGAAGACGCTATAATGGTAGCAAGTGAGGATAGCGCTACTGACGTGATTGGAAGAAAATCCTCTGATTTCGAGGATGACGAAAACTTCTGGAATGAAAGTGACGATGGAAGTTTGTTTGGCGATGATGACAGCGATGGAAATGAAGACACGGAAATGATTGATGCAGGACTTGATGATAAATCTGATAATGACATGAAGGATAAGTAGGGGGTGTGACAGCTTTCTGCTTTTGTTAGGTAAATCGATATTTGATAATTAGGAACCGGCGTTATCTAGGAAGGGGGAAATTACGCAGGGAGAATTTCTTTTCGTATACAGCTTTTTTNATGTCACGGAATGAGTAATTAATATAACGATCAAAATGGAACAATCATATTATATCATGAATTTAAAATGCTAGTATCTGCGAATCCGGTTTATCTCACTTAGGATTTGTGCTTCAACCCTTTCGTTGGCAAGTGCATGAAGCGACCAGCAAAAATGATTGGCTGGGGAGATAATAAGCTGAGGCGAAGGTGGCTGGTGGATACCTACGCGAGGTAAGCAAACCCCTAAGGGGGGGGAGAACTAGATGATATTCGACTTTCAGGGTCCATGATGACCGCGAAATCTTCCTCTTCCAGTTTGATTTGTTAGCTCTTTGATTTCCTCTCCCCAGTTGGGTGGCTCTGCTTAGTAACTAACAGGAGCGCCTCGATACCTCCACAATTACGAACGTATGCTAAACCCTTAGCTGGTAGACGAGTATAGTAATACTCTAGTGGGGGCGAACCAGAGCTCATTATTACTTACTTATTTACAACCAAGTTAACTACACAATTACCATGCGTACTGATTCTAGTCCATCATAGACATAATAACCCAACCATTCTTGAACAAGAAACGAATGCGAAAGCTTACTTGTAACTCGTAAGGAGAGCTGAAAGAGAATAGTGAGTGAACACAGCCAGTCAAAATCTATCCTTGTGGCCAAGATTTCAGCTGGTTAGTCCTCTAATAAGTTAATTGTCTCTAGATTACTTAACTACTGCACTCCCTCCTCGCCAAAGTTCTGCATCCCGTGGTAAGTAACTTCATCATGGCAGACTCTTCTACAACGCAGGAGCCCATCAAGCTCTCACTTGGAGAGTCTCTTGACTTCGCACTCAAAATCAGCCACGCATGTAAGTTTATGAGTCTACATAGCCGTGCAAGTTCATTCTCACGGTATATTAACAACGAGAAGTGGCCGTCACTCTTGTTTCGCTTGTTACCTATCCTTTCACCAGTGCGTCAAAGAAGCACCCATTGCTTTCCAAACATCTGATATCTGCACTGGCACGCAGCGTGTCGACAAGTGCTACGATCAGGCAGATCCGGTGAGCTTATTCAGTTTCCAATTTCTAACTTTTCCACCGGCATATGAACCTGCGGAATAACTAACTCGGGACTTCAGCGCCAATGGAGCTACTACTGAGGCAATATATAATACCCTCGCTACCAAAAACAACTTCACTCCTAATACAATTACGATCGATGACAATGGAACGAAGGCACATTGGATCGGTGACAGCTCGGCGAAGAAGGTCTTGCTTTTCTTCCACAGTATGACCCCCCCTACCCACCATTATACGATTTCGCAAACTCTGAAAAAATGGCGACTCCATATATGGCTAATGCGCTTTCAGGTGGTGGGTATTGCTTTCACGGAAGCCCAGAGGAACTTACTTTTTGCTGGGATCAAGTAAAGGCTACAAGTGGGAAGATGGCTGTGTTGGCGTTGGATTATGGTAAACGCCCTTTTTATATCCCGGAGCTAATTATACACACACAGAGAGAGTGTGAGAGATGGTGGATCTGGAATAATAATGGCTAATAAAACTGCATCGCTCTAGATCTCGCGCCTAAGTATACTTATCCATGTCAATTAGCCCAAGCTGCCAAAGCACTTCAGTATCTCCTATCGAATGGGAAATCGCCTTCAGATGTACATCACCCAATTCTAGATCAACGATGCCTTCAGATACCAAACTAACATTACCAAAACTACCTAGATCATTATAAGCGGCCCTTCAGCAGGAGGCCACCTTTGTCTCTCCCTCCTATCGCATCTTTCCCATCCTCATCCGAACCCGATCGTCCCTGCTATAACGCTTTCTTCCCCGCTTGAGGGCTGTCTGCTCATCTCACCAGGTGTATCTTTAGATGGTCAAGATCCACCGCTTTCAGCATCGACAATAGATGGAATAACTCCTGAAGGGACTGCAAAATGGGGAGCTGCATATAGAGGAGGCGCGGAGTTAGATCCATACAATGCACCTGTTACCGCCGATGCCGATTGGTGGAAAGGATTCAAGGCAGATAAGGTGTTAATTGTGGCTGGGGCGGAGGAGACGCTTGCTGGGAATATCAAGGAGTTGTCTCGCAAGATCAAGGTTCGTACTTTCCGGTCCTCAGTGCTCCTTTTATTTTACTTTTCTATCTTTTCTCATTAGATCATTTTTCAATCCACTATGAATATGGGGCAGGAAAGAAGAAGAAGAAAAAATCAAGCTAACTACTGTTACCAGACTGCTCATCCAGAGACAGAAACCTTTTTTTGGTCAGGGAGAAGGACATGTTGCAGTCTTTCTCGACGCTATGATGGGGTATGAAAGGCCGCAGTCAGCCATCATAATAGATGCTTGGATACAGAAGACAGTTGTTAATTAGTGTTTAATTATGTGATTTATTCAGGATGGGAGTTCCCGCGGATGCTTTTCTCAGCTTTTGCTTTCCAATCACCTGGCTCGGTGATGGGTCAGTTCCTGGCGAGCTGTAGTTAATTCGTTGTGAGTTAGGAGTCATTTTACGAAGTGATTATGCAAAAAAANTCTCATAATTGCCTAATGTTTAGCCGTCAAGCATATCTTAGTTTAGGCTGGCTAATCAATGTATGAAAGCTAATATGAGAAAATTTCAAATCTATCTTAATCAATGCATCGGCGTCAATGGTTATTTCCAGCACAATATGGATCATCGATGCACTAATTATGCTTAGCTGAGAAGAGTATTTATTCATTGCCCGTAAAGGAACCGATTCCTTGTGGGAATGTGAACAGTATTGTACACTTAGGATTTTGGCTTTTGAATATATTTCTAGCTGTACGACGTATCCATCCAACTGTTACTATTTGGCTAGCCTTCCGACGCGTCAGAATTTGCTCAAATAACTCCTTTTCTAGCTCTGGCCAATGATGAGGTGAGTAATTAGACGTTCTTACCAGCTAGAATTGTGTCTTTTTCTAACCACCACCTTTTGATTGTACCATATGCAATCTTCCAAAATTCAGAAGCTTCTTGAATAGTTACTGATCGATATCTGGTAATTGAATTGAATGAATTCACTAGTTCTGGTTCTAATGGCATGCCAGATCGAGCTTTAACCCTTTGGTATGTTGCAGAAGGTGTAACAACAACCTTATGATAAAGAAGGAATTTTAGAACCTCAATCTTTCGTTCTCTGGTATATGATCGACGTGCTGAAGTAACCGGCTTAAATCTAGGTGTATAGGTGCGCTTCTCCAGTGGTTTGATTTTAGGGCCTTTTTTGGGGTGTTGTGGCCGTTGAGCATTAACTGATCGCTCTTGAAGAGCCATAATCAATGGATTAGCTGACGCGACACAGAAATCAACAAAACCCACAGTACTGTACCAGCATAATATTAATTCTATGGTAGTATTGGTGGCTGACAGCTATACCATATACAAGGTTGTTTGCCGAGTGGTACTGTTTCAAAAGTACTGTACGTAACGTACAGTAGCTCCATGAGAATCTTCGGTACTGATAACTGAATAAGATGAGTTAGCTTGTTGTCTATCAACCTTAAGACCAAACTTCGAGCCAATGGTTCTGCAGTAGCCAATGGATTGAGCGCGACTTGTTAACCTAGCATGTTGGTATTCCTTGTCTCACATCCTAGCGCTTGTTGGTTTAATAACACTGTGGTACTGTAGATGCGTACCGTGAAGGCCGCCGTCACAATCTTCAAGCAGCCCATTTTGCCTCGGAACTTTCTCTACCACACCCTTCTCCCCTCCCTAGAGAGAGACACATGAGTTGTGTATGTTTGTGCAAATCCAGGAGAGGCATTAAAAGGAGCATTAGACCAAGGCAGGGCGTTTTGATAACATTTACCCATGCTAGCGGTTTTCACTTTACTTTCACCTTGCACTAACTAGAGTATATGAATATTAAAAAAATTGGACCAGTCACGGTTTCCAAATGAGATATCCTAGACTGAGCTAGATCGCATGTGTTTTGGCATTTTACAGTACTAGCTCGAAGAAACAACTGGCCAAAGCAAGTGATGATGTTTCTAAAAAGAAAACCTACGGTAATAATATTTATCTATTAAAGGGCCACTTTAATTACATACTAGATCTTTGTTTCATAAATATAACACTCTATGCAGCTGGTCATCTGAAATATCTCTTTTGCCAAATCTAAGCACTTTGAAATGGCCCAGGTATCATCTCAAGTTCTAAATGCAGGTCAATCGCCATCCTCTCAGATCTACCAATCCCGCGGATGCATACTAACTTCAACGATCGACATACGCCTCCATCGATAGTATCATTTCCGTTTTAATATGCCGTACGGTCTAAGGGGTTTGAGGAAAGTGTTAAAAACGTTAATTCTTTTGGATGATCAGGAATGGAATATTTACAAAGTTTAAGAAGAGTTTTGTTAACTTCGATTAGCCACATTCCACTATCACGGAAAAGTGTGACGTATAATAACTTCAGTAAAAGTTTGTTCTCGGATTGGAGTTGAATCGCGAAGGAAAGAAGTTATTGTATACTTAGTTTCAGGGGTGATGAAGTGCTTCACGTACAGCCTTTTGCTGACAGTGTCTCAAGTCAAGGATGGACACTATCCTAACCAGTGCTTGCGGATTCCCGTGATACTCGCGATGTACTCAATGTTCGCAAATCTCGAGACTTATCCTTGGAATCTTCTTCCTCAAGATATATATTGTCCTGTACGTATGCAGCATTCAAGACATCATTGTAATCGAGGGGCTTCGCGCTTATAGATCTCGACTTCTCATTTGCCGCTGCGATGAATTTATCTCGATGTCCCCGGGCCCAGTCTCTAGCATTCCGAAATGCCATTGCACCTTGTCGAAAGGTATCGGGATCGCTAGTCAACGCCCAGGCTTTGACCTGAGTCATATGGTATTCAGAAGAGTCTGCGTCTTTCCCTTGAGTGAGATGAGTCGTATACATCTGGAGTGTGCCAGTTCCGGCGTGATAAGTGGAAGTGATCGTGTAGGCATTACCGTCATAAACTGGCCCCCCTTTACCATAAGACTGCAGGTTATGCATAGCACGAGCACCAAAAGCACCATCGTAACAAGCTTGTCGCTTCGCTACGTCTGCACCTCCACTGGGGGCTTTGGTCTCGAGGAAAAANGTTGGGCACTACTGGAGCTGTTGCATGCCCTGTAGGGATAATAAAATGTCCCAAGTCTTCTCGGACCTTTTGGTCCACGTCTTCAAAATGAGCACCATCGTAGAAGTCTGGTTTAACATCAACAGTTGTATTATTGGCTATTGGGTCTAGTCGTGTAAAAACTAGATCTCCTTCGTTTGGGATGTCTGTATTGCCATATATTTTAGGAAGCACAGTACTCATTACCTTCCTTTCAGAGATTGCTCGAGCATTTTTCTGCTTAAAGTCTTGAAAGTCCAATGTAGTAAAGCAGGATGGTGAAAGAGAGGGTCTCGGTTGCGCTAGAATTTCATGTAACTCTCTTAAAACAGTGGGTTCTGGCGTTTTGCGGCTATTAGGATAGTCATATCCTTCAGGGTAAATATGATAGTCGATAAGATGTTGTTCGAAATTGTCATCGTAAGCGGAAGATCTGCCTGTCTTCGGGGGTGTAGTCATTGGCGCCGTAGATTGGGTCCGCTTGTTATCCTGAGTAGAACAGCTGAAGCTCATAGCCTGTGTAACGTTTGGCGGTGCTGGACACTAAAAAGGAGTAATTAGAGCTGAATTAGATACTTGATAATTTGATCTTACCCTTCGAAGATCACAAAGTTCCGGACCGCCGTGTCCAGCAAATCGCCTTATCTGTTTCCAAGTATCTTCTCCAGGTATGAGTTGAGGTACAGAAGTAGGCTGTTGAGGATTGCTGGCTTGACTTATTCGTCGATCGAGCTCTTTTAACGCTCGACGCGTGAGCCATACCTTCGGGAGAGAGTCGTAGAATTCCGCAGAATGAAGTTTTATGTGTGACTTGTGCCGTTTCGAAGGCTGTGATTCGGACGAACAATCAAATGATTCTGTTTCAATACGCTCTCTCTTTCGACAAGGATCGATTTGTTCTTGGGTGCTAGACATTGAGGCAAGAACGTGGAACTCAATCTAGGGTGTCTTCAAAGCAAAGACCAAACCAAGATAAAGTCTGAGGAAATGATGCGAGGATGTTGACATGATGGGATAGCTCTTTCAGGTTGGTAGGTGGTGACACAGGATTCTATCACGCGCGTTGCTCTTTGTTCTTTTGTACGAAAGTACAGAAGTAGTTTCTTTGTACAAGTACGTACCGTAGTAGCAATCCCGTGCAATCAGATGCGGGGTTACAGTTCATCGGGGGGTCTAAGCCACCAGTTCGGCACGACGTCGAAGGGGGAGTACACCGTAATTACAGGCTATTTTAGTGATGGAGTGCACCGTAATTACAGGCAACTTTGGTGATTGAGTACACTGTAATTTTAAGCTGTCGCCCTTAAAAGTGTGCTCATATTAACGAGTAACTTATCGAGCATATGCTCGGATCAATTATAGGGTGCGGCTAAATCGACAACCGCCGTCGATAACGGCCCTTGCTTCAGGCGCAGCACCTCGAATTACGGCATTCTTGAGGCTGTTGATACCCTATAATGCCCTATAATTACAGCGCCTTTAAAGTATCGCACTCACTATAAAGTGCTGAGCCAATTTATTCCTCAATAACTTAAACTTTTAACAACCTTTTTTATTTAGCTTTAATTAGCCTCTGATTAACTTCTGGTTAGCTATTAACTATGGTAATTACTTGTTATTATGCTTAGAAACAAATCAAACCTACTGTGCTTTATAGTTAACTAAATTCTCAGCCTTAATTAAGCCTGAGAGTATGCGAAATACAATTGCACTTGCACCAAGTATAGGCTGTGCTGCCTGAGATTTTGGGCTATTATGGGCTGTTTATCGGCAGTTGGTTGTCGATATAGCCGCACCCTAATTCGGACCCCTGCTCAACTTGATTTTTCACACCCTTGCCGAGGTCAGCCGGCCCCACAGTTTAGACTCGCTGAAGTGCAACACCCCCTCGTTGAACGGTTGAACGGGGTCCCGATCAGATATGCCCCGAGGTTGATTGACTCGGTGCAGTTGCAGTGTCTCACCATATGGCTGATGCGAAAGTCACCGTGAAGCTCAATGAAGATCTTGGAGGCAATTTCACAGTGCAAGATATACCTAATCAGAAGACGGCGTCAATTGAATTGGATGGAAATGAAAGGTAGCACTTCGAACAGGAAGAGATCATGTCGCGGTTGTAAAGTACCCCACCACTTCAACCCCAGAGTCCCCTGTAAGGGCAAGAAATAAAAGCAGAAGCAAAATGGTGGAGGACGGAGGTGCGGGGGAACTCTAACTGCCGTTGCATTCACATTTGCCCGGAGTCTATTTGAGAGCGTGCGGTTTGATCAACAAGAGAGTAAGAGAACTAATATATTTATGCCCGACCACCGATATTGCACTACAGTATCACATGTGATGATGGCCTTTCCTGGCCTCCTAAATAGCGGATTTGCCCCCACAGATTCATCTCTAAAAACCGCAGACTCGCACTGCATTAGATCTTCCTCTCTCAAGCTCGTACCCAGTCACACATTTGTTACAACGCAAGGAGAACTCAAAAATGCTGTCTGGAATCCAGCTCTTCGGGATTGGAGCCGTTGCGTTCTATTTCCTGTACTGCATCGCCAACGCAGTATGGAGCTCGTACAAGGTCCGCCAAGCAGCCGCCGCCCTCTCCTGCAAACCGCCACCCGTGTGTCCAACCGGCTTCCTTGGAATCCCCGGCTTGCTCCAGTTGGCACAATCTGTTAAAGACTGTACGACAATGGAATTGGTTGCAAATGAACATGACAAATACACTCGTACTTTCGTCCGTCCTGCTCCAGGTGCGAGGATGCTGATGACTTGTGAACCGGAGAATATCAAGGCCGTTCTTGCGACCCAATTTAGTGATTTTGGATTGGGTCATCGCTACGAACATTTCTATCCGTTGCTTGGAGACGGTATATTTACTCTTGACGGGGCCGGATGGAGTCATTCCAGAGCATTGTTGCGTCCACAGTTTAGTCGAGAACAGGTAATTCATTCCAGAGTGATAAACAATAATAAAAACAAGAAAATAATTTATACTAACTCTTGATTTCCAATTAGGTATCTGATGTCCATGCACTTGAAATCCATGTCGACCACTTAATCTCGTGCTTCCCACCATCCGGAACACCTTTTGATATCCAAGAACTCTTCTTCCGTTTGACACTCGACAGCGCAACCGAATTTCTCTTTGGTGAAACCGTGAACTCCCTTGTCTCATCCAATACAACAAATTCCGGGGTCCCCGTCAAGTCCACCGAGAATGTTCTCGGCTTCGAGGAAGCCTTCAACTCATCTCAAGAATACTTAGCAACACGTTCCCGCGCTCAGAAACTCTACTGGCTCATCAATCCACCCGAATTTAAGAAGTCCAACAAGGTTGTCCACAAACTTGTCGACTACTACGTCTCTAAAGCATTGGAGTCTACAAGTAAGAAAGTATACAACGAGAAAAACAAGAGATACATCTTCCTTGATGCCGTGGCGCAGGAGATACGTGATCCAAAAGCTTTGCGAGACCAGGCTCTGAATATACTTCTTGCAGGCAGGGATACCACCTCTGCTTTACTCAGCTCCGTATTCTACTTGCTATCTAGGCATCCGAGGGTCTGGGAGAAGTTAAGAGGCGAAATATTAGATGCCTTCGGGACGGTTGAGAGCCCAAAGGGACAGATTAGCTTCACCAGCTTGAAAGATATCGCGTATCTGAGACACGTGATGGATGAAGGTAAGATCTTGTGTTCCCCTATTCTCTCTATATTGTAATCCTCTAACTCTTATCGTCTAGCACTGAGACTCTTCCCTCCGGTTCCTATCAACTTCCGCACTGCCTTGAAAGATACAACCATTCCTAGAGGCGGTGGCCCAGACGGCCTCTCCCCTATTTTTATCCAGAAAGGAAGAGACGTGTGCTACTCTGTCTGGGTCATGCACAGACGCAAGGAACTATGGGGCGAAGATGCGTCTGAATTCCGTCCTGAGAGATGGGAAGAAGGGAAATCGTTCCAAAACTGGCAGTTCCTGCCCTTTAATGGTGGACCTAGGATATGTCTTGGCCGTAAGTGGTGTCTTCTTTCCCCGGCTTTTTAAGTCGCTGCATTTGAGAAAACGTTGGCTAATGATGGTCAAACAGAACAATACGCATTAACTGAAGCTGGCTTCGTGATTGCGAAGCTATTACAGATGTATGAGAGAGTGGAAACTGCAGATCTGCAGTTGAGTCCAGCAGTTATCGATGCCAATCTTACAATGAAGCATCATCATGGCGTCCGTGTTAGGCTGTACTCTGCTGCTTGAAAATAACTATTTGTAATTGGATAAATATTTAGCTACTTCTTGATGGCATGGCTTCTTTCCCTTTTAGTCAGTTGTTATATACCTTTTGGTTTTACGTTAGCAAAAGTATAGTATATCTTATTATGAGCGTCAATTACAATTACAACTGTGTTTATAAGCGATCATCAATTCCATTATAAATCTCACAACTAAAAAGTTCTGAGTACCTCGACCGGTTAGTTCGGTGATGTGACGAGAAACACATGGATTCATGCCATGCTGTGTGCCAAGTAGTTGTGATAATCACCCTGTCACAGCTCATGCATATAAGTTCCACCACACGCATCACTTATATATTTTTACCTCGGCACTTAGTTCACATATGAGACCCCGAGATCCAATCGTAGGAGAAATACCTTCCTTCATCCAGTAGGATATCTTTCGGCAGATATCATTTCACAACCATCCATAACCTAAGATGGCACAGAATTCCGAGATCTTGCATAATGTACTGTATACTTAAGAACTGCATATACTTTAAGAGTGTTAAAATAGGTGGTTGATCAGACTTACTTTGATAATGGGGTAATGGGGTAACGGGGTAATGGGGGNTTAATTTGACAAGGCAGTGACCCAAATTGCTTATAGGCAACAGTTATACAAACCAACACGTCCGAGGTAAAGATGCTTGCATGTGCAATTATAACCAATCGATGACATGACTCCGACTGGAAGGTTAGGCTGCAACATTTGCCATGAGAAACTACAACTTATTGGTCTGAGAACTCTATTAATTCGATGAAAGTCTGCGAATCCCATTTCTTTTTTGCTGGTATTCAGATAGATTCGCTGGGTCACAAGCTTAATTTGCCATTTCGAAGACTCCGAGTTGTGGTGAAGATGACAAGTATCTGGTCCGATCGGATGTGTTCTTTTAGGGGGCTGATAATTATGACGAAGTTGAGGTAATAAGATTAGCAGCCTAAGATGTTTCAGCATTTTATAGAGAATTAAAAATAGCCAATGATTTTAAACTTAAACCAGTTGTATTTGAGACTCGTGCATCTAGATTGATGGTGAGTTAGCAAAAATAAGGGGAAATATTATCTATTATATAAGGGCTGTGCTGACAACCTTAAACTCCTTAACAACAATAATCTTCAGTTGGCAAATGATCTAGTATACTACGATAACAATCATAACAATTAAGTATATAATAACAATTTAATTAAGAATAGATTAAACATAACGTTTTATTAGTGCATGAACTTAATGTTCCTGTCTTAAAATCAAATTATTTATCTAATTATATTTTTTTATCTTTTCCTCAGTTGATAAGTATTTTTACGTTAATACAGTGTATGTTTAATTCTCTTTTAACACTTTTTAATCAAGGATTGTTAAAGAGATATAACCTTAATATTATGTTATGTAATATAATAATTAAATCTAAACTTAAAATTATAAACTGAGTTTTCATCTTCGATAAATAAAAGGTTTGCAAAAGGATGAGGTTCGTGAGTTTTAGACCGGATATACCCATTGCACCCGGACGAATGGACTCCGTCCGCCGTTGATAGCATTCAATCTGTCCGAGGCTATTATTAGTAAGCGTTTAAAGATCGATCCGCCAATCACACATCTATTAATGCTAAAAGTATATCTAGATTTCCCCACGCCTCCCTCTTCTCCTTTTATTTTTATTTCTAGGTGGTCAATGTTAATATTCAATCTTGGGAATCTCCCTTGTAAATCAATATGTCGTCCACCATAAAGCCATTCAAAATTAATGTCCCTGATAGCAAGATAACGCGTCTCCATCAGAAACTCGATCTCACGGATTACCCAGATGAACTTGAAGATGCTGGTTCATCATGCGGAGCCCCTTTAAGTGATATCAAGCGCCTTGCAAATCACTGGCGAAATGGCTTCGACTGGCGCAAGCAGGAAGCCAAATTAAATGAACTGTCGCAATTTACTATGGATGTTGATGTCGAGGGATTTGAAACTCTGAATATTCACTTTGTTCACGAAAAGAGTGAGATAAAGGGGGCGATCCCGTTGTTATTTATTCATGGATGTACGTAAGGGTTTGGGAATTCTTCCATATCAAACTGAAGATTGATTGCATTTACTGATGTCCTTTTAGGGCCAGGGAGCTTCAATGAAGTTACAAAAATACTGCCGCTGCTTAAATCGAGTGATGGCGGCCCAGCTTTCCATGTTGTCGCACCGTCGCTGCCTAATTTTGGATTCTCATCTCGTGTTACCAAGGTGAGCGCTCATCGGCCCATTCTAACCTCTGTGTCGTTTCTATCTAACTTCTCATAGAAAGGGTTTGGTTTCTTCCAATATGCCGAAGCTCTCCATAAGGTAATGATTGGTCTCGGGTATGACCAGTATGGTATGCTAGTGATTTTGTTTTCTGTAAACCATTACAATCACTCGCCCAGCCCCTATGAAGCATATAAATACTCAATCTTGAGTTTCTTATATAGACGCTAACTCATATCAGTCGTTCAAGGCGGCGACTGGGGAGCCATCATCCTTCGAGCAATAGCCCACGCCTACCCCGCCCACGTCCGCGGTCTCCACACAAACCTGGTCCTATCCAGCTTCCCTAAACCCTTCAAAGCACCCCTCACTTTCATCAGCGCCCTTACGCGCTACGCCCTGAGCGGAATTCTCCCAACCCACACACCCCTGGAACTCTCGCTCCTCGAAAGAGCAAAAGACTGGTCAAGTGGTTCAGGAAGAGCCTACTTCGCCCAGATGGGCACGAAGCCCCAAACCATCGGGTACTCACTCGCCGACTCCCCCGTCGGACTGCTCGGTTGGATCTACGAGAAGCTTATCGCCTGGACGGATTCCTACCCCTGGACAGATGACGAGGTACTCACCTGGATCAGCATTTACTATTTCTCTCGCGCCGGGCCTGCAGCCGCGAGTTTCATCTACTACGAGTCGGAAAGTGGTAGTCACAGTGGGGAGGCATGGGGCCGGATCCAGAGTTATTTGGACGTGCCAACGGGCTTGGCATATTTCCCTAAGGAGGTCGCGGATATGCCGAGGTTGTGGGCTGAAGCGGCGGGAAAGGTCGTGTTAGTTAGTGAGCATGATAAGGGGGGGCATTTCGCAGCTGTGGAGAGACCGGATGCAATTGTGAAGGATTTGAAAGAGATGTTTGGGAAGGAGGGTAAGGCTTTTGGTGTTGTTAAGGGGAAGAGTGGTTATTGAGGGAGTTTGTTTTGCCAAAGCGGCGAAATCCCTTACTGAATATGATCCAGAAATGAATGATGAAAAATAAGGGGTATTTAATGAGGTTATTTATTTGAACTAAGCAGTGTATAGGTAAATTGCAGGAATGAGTATGAAAGGTTCAAAAAATTTCTTGAGTGGTTCATATCATTCTGTTTGGCTAAAATGGTCCAAAGCAGTGTTTACATTAAGCTAGTTGTAAGTACTTAAGGGTAAGTGATGTTGGCTTGTTTTATTCTTTCTAGATCCCTTTTTTAATCATACTAAGCTGGTTTAGTCTCTTAGACGCCCAAGGTCAATTTGGGTATCAGCATCGTGGAACTTACAGTTAGTATGAAATACATATGAATCAAAGAAGACATATATCACTCATTAAACATCTACTAATTACACTCATATCAAAGCTAAAATCACATAAGCGGATAACACCTCCATGCCAACTACCGAAGCCCCTCATTCCTCGTAACAGCCAAGAATGTCAGACTCCAAAGCTGCACAATATCGCTCTCCGTAGGACTTTGTCCCGCAGGCGGCGGTAACGTGCCGAAATCCACGTACCCAAACTTCCCGGTGCTATTATCATAGTTCCACGACCAGACTTCCGTCTCCAGATGCGCCGAGTTGGCTTCGATGACATCCCAGAGGGTGTTATATGCCCTTTTTACGTTCCCGTAAACACTTGTGTCGTTGCAGAATGCTGGTGCTTCTGTTACAGAGGAGGACGAGTTGCATCGTGACAATTGTAGCTCGAGTCCTCGTGCAAGCATGGCTTGTGGCCAGCTCCAAACTACGGTGCCGTGGTAGGCGTTGTTGGTCCAATTAGCTACATATACTAGGTTGTCTCCGTATGCAGGGTTAGCAACTAGTATTCCTACATCCGTGTAGAGTCCTGCTGGGAAGCGCCATTGGATATTGTTTGCGGTGGAATTTAGGAAGCTTGTTAGTTGGGTTTGGTTGGTTGTATTCAATAGGAAGTGTCGGAAACAGTCGTCTGTGTTCATGACTTGGACTTGGCTGAGATTGTTGTTACCATCGAGGGATAGGCCGTGGAAGACGATATCAGAGTCCGGGACGGTGGATTGAGAAGGAATGTTGAGACCCGCAGAGTAACTCGTCAGTAAGGACTTAGCATCAGATTGCTTGACCCTGACTTCGAAAAACTTTAACGTCTCGTCTTCCCAGACTTGTGCCATACTCTCAATTTCACTCGCATTAAATCTAGTCAACAGGCCAGCCTTCGTTAAACTTGCAATGCTCCTCAATGCAGCAGGTGCTAATCCAGTGTTCACATCGTAAGGTATCCTACCCCCTCCAATACCATAGGTCGAATCGCGCCATTGGCCTACAATCTGTCCATCTTTCAGATGCATTAGGTTCTGAATGGTTTGATTTCCAGGACTAGCAAACGGACGGGCGAGATTTACGATCTTAGAAGCCGTGAGGGTAAATAGTTGGCCATAGGTTAAGTTGGAGGAAGCTGGGAAGAAAGACGCCTTCGTACTACGATTGAGTGTAAATATAAAGTCAAGTCTGGATTTTACAATTTCTTTCTTACCTAAGGAATTCAGAAGCCCTCGCAGATCCCTTTGAATTTTGTACAAAATAGCGGTCCATCAGTACAGGAAGGTAGTAATCCGAGTCAATCTACATTTATATTAGTCTTCTTTCTCGTAGATTATACTATCATATCCCCAATCAGATCAAAAGAGAAATATAAAAAGAAAAGGGAAAAAAGAGTAACTAACCATAGCATAATTACACTGCGGTGCAGTGCTCGTAATATTATCCTGCTGGTTCAACCAAGTGGCGTAATCCCTATAGACTACTGTTAGCACCACATCAAAATCCAATTCCTACCACAAGTTAAGAGATCAGAGTCCAAGGAGAAGGAATTTACCCAATCGTTTCCTCATGGCAGACACTCCCATCCTCAGCCGTAGCATTAATTCTCTCCAACACCGCCGCTAGAACAGCTTCAATAGCACCACCCTGTCCCTCACTCAATACTGGCTCAAGCAGCATTGCAGAGATCATAGAATCTCTTCCAAAGTATGTCAAAAACCGCCAAGCTCCAGCAAGAAGCTTTGTTGTATACGATAGAAACGATAGAGCTGCCGTTTGCTGGGGAGATTGGGTGATGATATCCTGGGAAGAGGGCGAGAGGACGCTAGAAACAGAGAGCGGTGTCAGTTGCGGGTAGTTGAACATCGCATTAACGGTATATGTCCCCGCGGGAAACGTAGCAACCGTGGAATTTGTGGAATTTTTGAGAGCAATTAAATTGGAAGTGCTGGTGCTTTCGAAAGTGAGCGTCGTAGTCGTTGTATTATCCAGCCACATCCTGCTAAGCTTGACTCCCGCTCCGTTGTCCATGAGACCGTACACTATGGCGTCTTGAATCTCCGGTCGAAGGAGACTAGGACCCTCGGTGAAATCTCGAATTGTCCGGATACTTCCTAGGATTGCTAGTGTCAAGGTGGCAGAGCTGTTAAATTCAATCGTGGTGCTGATACCAAATGACGCGTTCCCATTTCGATTCTCATCTCCACCCATGGCGGTAGGCACCTCGTATATAGCACCCAGAGGCTCTCCAATTGAAGAATTGACTACTTGAATAGCTAACGTTCCGTTGACTCCATTTTCCGGCGCAAACCATGCTGCTACGCCGCTGTTCCCAGCTGGCCAAGCAACAAGGAATCGTTGGCCAATGATTGTAAGGTTGCTTTCTGGGAGAGGGGAGACGACGACAACCTGGGAGGAAGAATGACAATCTGAATGGAAGTAGTTCTCATAAGGTGGTGAGCTCAGGTGGAGAGTTGTTGCATTAGAGGTACACACTCCAGGAATGGAGCCTGGGGATGTGGAATTGGTTGAGGAAGGCGTAGAGACAGGTGCAGTGGAAGTGGCGGTTGAGACCGGAGGATAAACCAGATGTCCATTTGAGCATCTGTATTCTTTCTAAGTGACTGCAGGATGCCAATTAAGAGGGGAATATATATGTTTCTACTCACGAGTACATCTCTGGGAGATAGCAATCCGGACCACATCGCAGAGTCGGTTCATCATTTAGGACAGGACAAAGAAAGTTTCCATCATAGCATGTATACTAGAATTGAACCCATTAAAATAAATAAAATAAAAATTTACAAAACATCAAAGGAATACTTAAAACATTTTTCTTTCTTTCTCTTTCAACTCACCTTAGACATATAATAAAACGCCTCTCCGCAGGGCAACAAAGCCTCCCCATTGCCATTGCCATTGCCATCATCCTTCTCGTCCAGCGCCACACCCATCACCAGCCCCATCATCCCGAAGGACCACGACAACCACATCAAGCAGAACCCAAGAATCACCATCTCAACAAACAAAAAAAGGTGTCACAACTTATCAAAAAATCAAAAAGGANTTANTTACAAAAAATCCCTNGTAATTAATAATTCCTTAAAACAAAGGGGGAACATCCCAGCAATTAAATAAAAATATATTTCCCACACATCCCCGCACATCCATCCCCCCTCCTTTCTCATCCCCTTCCCCTTCCCCTTCCTCTGCCCTGTCAATCTTCATTCCAAAAAACTCATCTAGCGCGTACCCCAATAAACAAAAAANTATCAAGAAAAACCTTGATCTCTCATCATTAAACGACGTCATCCCGGATTCCTGGCCGAACTCCACGGGCCTTTTTTGGGGGTTTTTGTTTTGCCACACGGCACACTCGGGGGCTTAACTGTACACTCACGGGATAGAACCCAATGGGCGATGAGAGTTGGATAGAAAAGATTACCTAAGAGACAAAGTAAAAATTATAAAATAAAATAAAATCAGGGACTCGCTCGGAAGAATAACCGGTGTCATTGCGGGGGTATTATTAAGATTTTCTGTGGGTTAATACTGTCTAGGTGGAGGTGGAGGTGGGAGAGAAGAACAAGAAAAATCCGGGGATCTTTGATGTTCGATGGTCGAATAGGATTGTAGCATATAGCAGGTTAAGAGAGGGGTAGCTTTGACGATCAGGAGTTGGCAATCCGAGAATACGACCGGCAAATAAAAAGGCAGAGGATGAAGCCATTGGTTATTTCTCTTATGATATCATGGAGAGACGTTGATGTGAAGATTGTACAATAGAATACAAAATAGTCAAAGGATAAATACTTGTAGCCAAGAATTTTGGTCAAGCTTAACTAATCACTTGCAGTCTTCGGATCTAGTGTGGCCTAGCAACCAACCCCATTAAATGACTTCAAGCCAAGTACCTTGATTAACTCTTCATAAATTTTATCATCATATATGTTTATAGAGGTATATAGTAATATGGTATGTACATCTCCCAATTACAACCCACAACTCCCTCACAAACTTCCTTATCACACAGCCACAGTCCAGAAGGACTCTCCAGGAAATGACACCAAGACTCTCCAAAAAACCAAAAATAAAAAGCAAAACCCAGGATTCCAATGCAATGCAACGCAAAAGGAAAAAAAAAANCTAATCTATCAAAGAAAAAANCACAATGAATGAAGGCCTGTGTAATTAATTAATTAAGTATCACGACGGTCAGTGCCTTTCTTGGTTAAAATTGACAGCCGCACTCCTTTACCCAAAAGTATATAGAAAATCATCTCTCGCGCTCATATATACGGTTCTATTTAATATCCTGCCTCTTCGTCCTTTTCTGATTTCTCTTGCTCTCGGTTTGCTTCCGCGCCCCCCGGTAATGCAGGACTTATTATATCCGTCGCTGCTGGTTGTGTCGTCGTCGTCGCCGGAACTGCTGGAGGAACTCGCGGTTGCCCATCCTCTGCAAATGCAGGTACTGGTCCTGATGCCGCTGACATGAGCGCAGTTATTTCATCCGATAGATGAGCCTGCTGCCGACTCTCAGTTTGGGCTAGAGTGTGAGGCGTCTGAGGCGTCTGAGGAGTCTCAGGCGATTGCGGTTGTGATTCTGGTTGCGGTTGAGGTTGTTGTTCTTGCACATTGCTATGATTCTCCTCCTCCTCCTCAATCGGCTCCTTCCTGTCTACGGGATAGCTTGTGGATGCGGCTCCGGCTCCGGCTCCACTAGCCAAACTCGTTCCAAAACCAGAGCTGATCGTCGATGACCATGTACCGTTCTCGTCCTCCTCTCGCGGTCGGTAGGCTGGTAAGATCGGGCTTTGCAATGCGCTTAATGGTGTCTCAACAAAACTAAACGGCCTCTCCGAGCGGGGGATGTCGCCATTCCTTGCCTGGGAACCTGCGGTATCTGCTGACCCAGAAGGAGCCAGTTCACGATACACGCTTTCATCAAACATCTCATGGATATGCCTTTCAGGAGAATCACCCAATTCTACCGCGGCAGGTGTAGGATCCTCCATCTCCGCCGTCTTAGGCGCGTAATATCCAGTCAGATCGTTGGTATCCATCTCTACACCAACAGGCTTGCTCATGGCCTCAGCCACTGATTTTGGTAGTGCACCGCCTTCTAGTTCAGGACTTGTAGGATCAGGAGGTGCAGCGTTCGTGGTGGCTGCAGCAGTTTCAGCATACGCGCTGGTATCAGGTGCGCCATCTGCCGGAGAGTGGCTAGCATCATCGGAGCCGGGTTTTGGTGCATCAGTAGGTTTCTCCTTGAAGATAAAGACCTTCTTTTTGTAGGCGAAGATGAAAAAGAGAGCGGGGAGAGCGATAATAGGTGCAATGACAATGCCAGCTATAGCACCACCGCTGAGTGAATTGGAACCGGTTGAATTTGGCTGGCTGGTTTCGTCTGCGAGTGACCTGATCGTGACTATGTTTTGTTTCGCTCCAGGTATGAACTGGCATTGTGATAAGGAAAAGTTTTGCCGTTCATAGTCTGCTATCAGATGTCTATTCGATGGCGGGATTATCAGTAAAAATAAAAAAAAAGTTCGGTCACGTTTTAAGAGGTATGATAACTGGTAAAAGGAGGTGCTTACGCTTCCTGAAGGAATGTCCGTCCCAGAGTATACTGAGTTTCATTCGCGGCTCTCTTTAGGGGAAAGTAGCTCGTCGTATTCCTCACGAGGGGTGGGCTAGCTGTTTTGTCAAAGGCAGCGTACGGAAGTGTGATGTCCACCGTTTCTCCACCAGACCTCTCCACACCCAAGGTAAACGTCACGCTGAGATTCTGGTTCTGCAAAATGGTGTGTTGAGTGTCATTTACAAGGTACAACTCGAGGGCCTCGTTCCATGTCAATCCGAAAGCCCTCTCAAAAGCCTGACAGGCATCTACCGGGAGCCAGATGAACGGCAGGGTGGAGTCCACGAAAGAGAAGATCCCTCCGGACGGGAGAAGATTCGTCGTCACCTCAGACGTGTTAGTCGATAGTGCAATACCCTGGACTCCAACGACCAAATCACGTGAGACATCGGGCGACATAGGGATGGTGAGATTGTTCGGAACGAACAGTGAACTGTCATATCCTCCAAAGACCAAATTACCAAAGACACCAGTAAGCTCTACAAAGCAAGAAACCAGATGGTAAGCGGGGGTCAATTAAGTATTACATAGCAGCACCAGCATCAAAATGTAAGAGAGATTCAACACTTACGATACTGTGCACCGGCAGTGTACGACCAGGTATAGCTAGGCGTATTCTTGTTACTCCTCAGAGACGTGAAGAAACTTGGGTGAGGGTCTGCGAATCCCGTGAAGTTGGTCGGTTGTGTGCCCAGACCAAAGGTACCTATGTAGAAATTATTGTCCGCGGTGCCTGCAATAATCTGGTTCGGAAATGTGAGGTCCGGGAGCTTAGCGATGCTGAAGCCCTCGCTGTCGAGCCCAAAGTCTCCATTGATGCTCGAATAGCCCAGGTTGACTTGCATCCCCAGGCCGAATAATCCTTGATCTTGCCATGTTTTGGACTTCGAGGGGTCGAAGGTTCTACCGCGGCCTTCGGAACATATTGTCGGGTTGCTCGTTGCATTACAAGTCAAGTTAAGGACGACGGTGGTGAAAGTTCCGGATGTTGCAGGAAACACACGCACAACCTGCGCTGGATTGCCTATGCGTAAGGTAAAACTGGACCACGGGCCATCAATTCCGTCCCTGTGATGTCTTGGATGTCAGTGGTGTCCTGCAGATGGTATGAGGAGAGTGATGTAACAGTAACATCCAAGTCAAACAACAAAATCGATAGTTTTGAACCGAAATTCAGTACATAAAGGCAGCAAACATACCAGTTTTGCGATGGAGGAAAGACGATGGGAGAAATGACAGAAGTGTTGTCGGCTCTTGACTGGATCGCAGCGGCCGCTGCTGTTGTCTTCACCGCATCCTGAGACAGGAGCAGGAGCAGCGCGGTGAACCGGATGGCCAACATATATCTCTCTTCCTCTTCTATATGTGCACGACTGTGCGCGCCGTTCGGTTTACCAGAGGCTCATTCGTTCCAAGGTCGTCGCTGGTGGGGAAGAAGCAGCTGGAGGAAATAGGTGAAAGGTGCTGCAACGACGTGAAAGGTCTAGGACAGCCACCACCTTCTTCTACTGTACCAGCAAAAGAACTACTTAATTAATCAATGCAGAGATTTGCCGAGCAGAAGAAGTCCGGGGAAGGTCTGTACAGTAAGTACAGTGATTAGGGACTGAGGTTACGGCAGCCATTGTTGTTTCTTAATTACCACCCATCGGTCCGCCGTCCTGCACCGTTGTTGTATTCTGCCACTGCCATTGGGAATCCTGCGGTGAGACAGAGGATGAGCAGTTCCAGAAGGGGCAGTGGTCTTCGGTACAGCTGGTGCTTGCGGTGGATTCTCATGGGTAAGCCATGTCAGACCTGTCAGCCCTAAGGGAAACCCTAGACTGACTTGGGTAATGCGATTTCAAATCCATCGTGGTCAGATTCGATTAGGAAGCTGGTTAAGCCTCGCTTACATCCTTTGTCTCGACAAAGTTTGGGACGTGGTTGGTTTTGTGGTTGTGTTGCTCTGGTAGAAGTGAAATAGAATTCACGATGTTGAAGAGGAAGAAGCACTTAGTACTGTATGTAAAGTACAGTACAGTAGTAGGCCGAACTAGAATGACCCAAGTTGCCGTCTCTGATGTCGGAAAATTGCAAGGGTGGTGAGATGGTGTGAGATTACAATGCCCCAGGCGGTAAAACACGGCAGCCAACCAGCACATCAAGATACCATAGTACGGTATCTGACGCTTCTTTGGCGCTGATGTTTGAACGTTTCTCTCTTGTGATCACATGTTTTGATGGTACCGTGGCGGCCGTATTATCACTGTACTGTTGTATCATAAACACGGCCACAATTGTTCTTGTACTGTAATTGCAACAGCTGATGTTTCGGCCGTACAAGGCAGGATGGCCCAAAACCACACATAAAGTTTGATCCTAGATATTTCATCAGAAACATTATGCATGGAAAGCTTTAACTTTAAAGTAGCTAACGCGATAAGTAAATTGTGCAGCAGACATACAGTAATTAACATAACATTTTCTTGTGCGTGGTAATGTATTACCGTAGTGTTTAACAGTACTGTACTGAACTGTACTGTACCGTAATTATCTCTCTTGTGTAAGCTTCGATGGCATCACGTGCTTGGGAGGGCAAATCAGAGGGGCAAATTCCTTGGTGCTCGCACAGCTAACGTTTTTAAGACCCCTCGTAAATTACTGTAACTACTGTATTACTGTACGTACGTACCACAGTATTTTAAGGTGGGCCTTAGTCATCCGTTAGTGCTGACCTTTAGGGTGAAAGAAATTCAGGAAAGAGTGGAAAAGATTGGACGGGCTAGGCCGCTTCGAGATGCGGTGCTGACAGCTCCAAAAACCGTAATTTGCACTTTTGGACATACAGCCCATATTCATGATAGCGTACGGTACCATAGTAAATATAGTACGTGCTGTATTATCTTTCGTAGGCAGGAAAGCATGAAAGCATAGAAGGACGTAGGGAGATACTACCTACTGGAGCTAAACAAACATTGCAAGTAGCTAGCCTTGACTTACTGTTTTTTTCTGTATCAAGAACGGGGTCGTACTAATTACAAAATCATTTACTACTGTAAGTAACTTACGACTGTTCGTCCACCACCAGAAACGGAAGTGCAACGGCTGTCGACAACCATCCAATTGAAGAACACCAAAGCCTACGTTAGCCGGATTCAGCATGACGCCGCTTAGTGCCCCAGGAACCGTTTCAGGCACAAACGCAGCTCAGCCCTAGCTCTAGCCGAGTCTGGTTAGAGCCCGCCTGCAAAGCAACAACAACGATCGGCAACGCGTAATTGGTTGGTTGCGCTCTCACCAAGAAACTCCTCTTCTACCATCATTATCAGTATCAACCTCAACCTCATCATCACAATAACAACAAATCTAGTTATAGAAGCGCAGTACTGTACTGTGCTGTCTCAACTTTGACCAACGACGATCACCATGGCCCTTGAAGGTCTCGAATTGCTTTCAGGTCCTCTCATTTCATTGCCGGCTAGTGCTTACGCGCCAAACCTCATACCCATGGGCGTCACTCGATTATCGTGGCAGAAGTGTGGCTCTCAGCTCACGATGCCCGGTCCTGCAAGCAGCAGCAGAAGGTCCTAGTACAGTACAGTAGTGGTTGCAGTTGCATTGAGGCCATGAGTGGAATGAGTGGAACTTACTTGCGCAACCTATAACTTTAATACTGTAATGCTTAATCTTTCTTGCTGCGTCGGCAAGCTTGTGTGGTCGTGGTACTGGTAGTCAACCCAAGGTGTTGGCTATACGGCTATACCCTCGTCGTCCTCGGCTCCGACCTCCTCTCTTTATTTACTTAGGGACGGCCTCGTCCTCTCTCTGCTTCTCTTCTGTCTTCATTCCTGTATGACGACGACGACGACGACGACGACAAACAGTGCATCATCTTCATTCTCTCGCGACGATGTGGGCTCCAGTCTCTCGGTCCGTCGTGGCAGCGTTACTTGCATTCCGTGCTGCTAATGCTCAATCAGGTATGTATAATAAAAGTAGTCAATCCAGAGCTCCTTCGAGCAATGACTGCTATCAAACCTATTGGCACTAAAGCTGTAGCTTTGGCTAACTGTAAAACTACAGTAGTCGCCAACTCATCAGTACCGGCCTCCATCACTCCGGCTCCTTCCTCGTCCACGCCTTCATTCTCTCCTGCTAGCTCCTTCTCAACTGTACCTATCTTTGAGGGAGGTGAACTCGCCGTAATAGAGGAATACCTCACGGGTTACAGCACTGATCCCGTGCTCAGTGCCTTCTGTGTCTCGTCCGCTTTTGCCAACTTTACCGACCAAGTCCCTCAGACAACGACAATAGTCACGTCCTTCCCTGTCTCATTCGTCGGGTCTTCCGTCGTCTTCGTAACCACCACGGAGACTGAGGTTCCTGCTCCGCTTCCCACGTTTGTATCGCCATGCTGCAGCTCCTGTACACTCACCGGCAACACTGTGCAGCTGATCTACTGGCCCACGCCTGCACCCTCCGGCTTCTCAGGGTCGACAATAGTCGATGATGACGGCTTTACCTTGTAAGACCAATCCTGATATGTGTAGATCAACTTGCGGCTAATGACTTGTAGCACATCCCCATCCATCTATATGGTAATTGATAAAATGACCGCTCATAACCTTTGCGGAGTAGTCGCCACATTTGCGGGCAAGAAAGCAACCATCTCCATCCCTGCTGGTCAACTTAGCTCGATTGTAGGAGGTGGAGAAGACGCTCCAACCACGACTGTCAACTTTGAGGATTTCAACGAATGCGCTACAGTCTCAGGACTTGGGTCATTCGCGGCGTCGCAAGTATCGGACTTCTTCCGTTGCAGCCCTCTTCTCATAATGCCAACGGAAGTGACATCGATAGATCCATCCTTTGTTGGTTGTACACCATTAAATGCAGGACTCCTGGATCCTCCATCGGCGCTGACTCGTGTTACCGCGTTGATTCCAAGTTCATCACCTCCACTTCCTGTATCGACCATTACCCCAGTGGTACCACCACAAACA
>NCSJ02000436.1:0-32016 GCA_002812745.2 Scytalidium lignicola | reverse complement strand
CGTTTTATTATATTGTGCTGTAGTTGTAGTTACTGTAGCAAGTATAGGATCAATTGCTAATGCTTCATTCACCATAGAAACTAGCCTTTCACTACCATTTTCAACAGCATCTAGCTGGCTTAAATGGCTGTTATATGTGCTTTCTAACACAAAATCAACTTCTTGCTCTTCATCCACGGAAAGTATCACATTGTTGAAAGTGACTGGATCAACTGGTTTATTTGGTGTTGTAACTAATAAGGATGCTGGTACAAGGTACTCTTTTGTCTTCCTTCCTTGGGTAATACGTCGAATTACAGCTTTGCATTCTCTTTCCTTTTTATTCCACTCTTTTAGCTCTTCCTTATATATCTTCTTGATTTGTGCTTCTTATTTCCTTTGAGTAATCTGAGCTTGTTTTTGTAAAGCAACTTCCTCCTGTTGCTTTTTGATATAAAGCTTTTCTCGAAGATCAACAACATAGCCACCATCTTTATTCTTGGTGATTCTTTTCCAACTTCATGCTTTAACTTCTGATATCTACTTCCAACTTGATATAACAATAGATTGTTCAGTCTGTGTAAGATCTAAATAATCAAGCATAAACTTCGTGCCTTTGATTGTTGACAAATACTGTTAAGCTGAAGGACTAGAAAATACTTCTGGAATACGCATTTCTAACTCTTCTAAGGCTTGAACACCATGACGTACAGTTCTAAGCGTTGAAGGAAGAGTAAGGAGTGTTAACTCTTTTGGTTAATCAAGAATAGAGTATGTACGAAGCTTGAAAAGCGTTTTGCTAACTTCGATTAGCCATATACCACTATCACAAAAAGCATAACGTATAATAAACTCTGTAAAAGTATGCTCTCGAATTTTAGTCAAATCACGAAGGAAAGAAGTGACTGTATACTCTGGTTCAAGGCATCCAAGTACTTCACGTATAACTCTTTTATGATACCACTTATATAGTCAAAATACCTTTACATCTAAAGGTTGAATAATATACATCAAATGCAATAGAAATTCCAATGGAATAATATAATACTTTTCAGCCAACTCAATAAACTCTCTAGATTCATAAGATTCATGACCATCAACAAGAAGAAGCTTGTTTTTAATTGGTTGACCAGTCTCCAAATCAATATATTTATGATTTTTTAAGTGCCAAACTCCTTGTTTTACACCAGAATATTTGATGAAATGTTGTAGCCAAATTACTCCAACTTGGTTATTAGTATAACCTTTCTCAGTAGGAATAATTCAAACGTTACCAAGAAGGTTATCTTGTGCCCAATTTTCCATAATCCATACACCTTCAACAAGGATGACTGGAGGAATAAAAGCTTTTCCATCGGCTGAGACGCATTCTATAACAGTAACAGACTTGCAGTTTTGAAAAGTACCTTCATACAACTAATAATTTATTAGTAAAAGGATGTACTTTATAAGAATATATTTATTTTAATACCTCTTTAATTTCTATTAGTATAATAACTTCCTCTCCAGGTGTAACACCAACCTAAAAGCCTATCTCGTCCATATTGTAAATATTACACCTATCAACGTTGTTCTCACACTTCAGATCTTCATATTTCAAGAACCACTGTTCTATAACCTCTTTATCTTGAACTTTAATTCACTCCTTCTCAATTGGTTTAGTGGTAATAATATGAAATGCAGGATTGCCTTGTATAAACCGTCGTAACCATGCCATTGAAGGTTCTTCTCCATTGCCATTAAGATGTGTAGCTGCCCTTATAACCATAGCTCTGTTTAATAGGTTTCCATCATATGCTTGCTTGCGAATATAAGCATTTAAAACTTCGATTTGGTGTGGTTTTAAGAAAGAAGGGCGTCCACCAAGATTTCTAGCTTTTCTAGTAGTTGATTCACGTCGAATTGCTTTGCGAAGAGTGTTGACTTTGAGCTTGAATATACATGCTGTAGCTACGACAGTAGCACGATCATTGAGGTCTTTTTGGTTGTCAAAATACCATTGCATAGCTTCTTGCAATTGTTCTTTGATGGTAGTAGTCATTTTGGAATGAGTCCTTGTCACCGTTGAATGTATTTAATCTCAAAAATATATGGTAACTATAGTACAAACGCGAGATGAGGTACGCGACTTTGATGTTTGGGTGTCGCGAAAGGTGACGAGGTTTTGTAAGGTGACGAGGTTTTGTAACCAACCGCCCCTGGGTGGTTGGTAAGCGATATAACTGCGTACTCCGAGAGCGCACCAACTATTATGTAAAAAAAAAGTCTTAATGGTGCAATATCAAACGGAGCTGGATCAAGATTCTTCCGCGGTCTGATTGGGCGGAAGTTGACGGACCCCACATAGCCCGTGCACATAAGATAGATTATCTACCTCTCTGTCCCCAATCTTTTTAATTCCCCTCACTCTTCATCCATTCTCCCCCATCTTCATATACATTCCTTTCCCTCCTCCTAATACCATCAGCACTGCGATTCCGCAATCATGGGTTCTACAAACGGAACTAACGGCGCCTTCTATGGTGCCAGCTACAACCAAGGCACTTTCCTCTTCACCGTAAGTTTGGCTACCCCTCACCGCGAATATCATATTGACACTCGTATTTACAGTCAGAATCTGTCGGAGAAGGCCACCCGGATAAGATCGCTGATCAAATGTTTGTTGATTCCTAAAATGTGGGCTCAGTTTGTACTAATTTGTCCAGCTCCGATGCTGTCTTGGACGCCTGCTTAGCTGAGGACCCTCTGTCAAAAGTTGCATGTGGTATGCCAACCTTTTTTCCCTTAACCCCAATCCTTGTACCACCTTTGATCGCCGCTCTGCATCCGCACAGTTTCTCATAGCATAACAGAAACCGCAACCAAGACCGGAATGGTTATGGTGTTTGGTGAAATCACCACCAAGACCAAGTTGGATTATCAGAAGATTGTCCGAAACGCGTGAGTGTTTCCCACAGTAATGTAGCTAAAATAATCTAACGTCTCTCCAGTATCAAGGATATCGGATACGACGACAGTGCCAAGGGCTTCGACTATAAGACTTGCAACTTACTCGTATGTTGACTCCCCCTTTGCTATATGTCGCTTGGAAGAACTGTACTAATATCGTTTTGTTTAGGTCGCCATTGAGGAACAATCTCCAGATATTGCACAAGGTCTTCATTACGAGGAGGCTTTAGAGAAACTGGGAGCTGGTGACCAGGGTATCATGTTTGGTTATGCTACCGACGAGACACCTGAGTTATTCCCTTTGACTCTGCAGTTGGCCCACAAGCTTAATGCTGCTATGTCTGCTGCCCGAAGAGATGGAAGCCTACCATGGCTCCGACCTGACAGTTAGTAGCTCCAAATTCTCAGTAAGATTCATTGGATCATGAGAAGTGCTAACCAAGAAACAGCCAAGACTCAAGTGACTGTTGAGTATAAGCATGATGGAGGAGCAGTGGTTCCACTCAGAGTCCACACTGTTGTCGTCAGTGCTCAACATGCCGAGACCATTTCTACCGAGGAATTGCGCAAGGAAATCCTGGAGAAGATCGTCAAGAAGGTCATCCCTGCGAAGTATCTGACTGATGAAACCATCTATCACGTATGTATATCGGTATCTGGTAGCGAATGCACGACTAATATTCCACTAGATTCAACCATCTGGACAATTCATCATTGGTGGTCCACAGGGTGATGCTGGTCTTACCGGACGAAAGATCATTGGTGAGTTTTTTCACTCAAGGAATTCTTGAAATATTCGTAAAATTGATTTTATAAATAGTTGACACCTATGGTGGCTGGGGTGCACACGGAGGCGGTGCCTTCTCAGGAAAGGACTTCTCTAAAGTCGATCGATCCGCTGCTTACCTTGCACGATGGATCGCCAAGTCTTTGGTCAATGCTAAGTTGGCTAGACGTGCTCTTGTCCAGCTTTCATATGCCATTGGAGTTGCAGAACCACTTTCCATCTACGTTGACACCTACGGCACTTCAGACAAAACCTCTGACCAACTGGTTGAAATCATCAAGGCCAACTTTGATATGCGACCAGGTGTCATTGTGAAGGAGCTTGACTTAGCCAAGCCAATCTACTACCAAACCGCCAAGAACGGCCATTTCACCAACCAAAACTTCAGCTGGGAGAAGCCCAAGACGCTGAAGTTCTAAGCAATTAATATTTTAATGCCCAAAAGTCGATGAGAGACTCAACGTCTCTCACATGTCTGTCTACGTTATTTAACGATATCTCGCGGCGAATATACTTTTATGAAGCGTGGTTTTCAACTACCCGGGGGTCAAATTAGGGCGGGGCGTTCCGACATTTGTTTATTTTTACATCAAAAAGGCGATAGAAACAGGCTTCCATAGTATGTGAGGCCTTGAGGATTAGGAGTCTTTCAACATAGACCGTAGAAAAGTAACGGCAGGGTGCCGGCATTTTTTTCAGGTTTCTTGCGATATCAGGAGCGAGCATCTACAGTATCTGGCGTTTCGGAGAACTTCAACATCTTCTCGGGAGGTCGGATACCAGTCCACGTTGGACACGTGGACGATCAGTCATCATGCTCTCTTCAGAAGAAGGGTTAAAATAATACCCCTATAGTATAGATAGTGTAGTGGTTAATTGCATACAAGCGTTATACTGTACCACTGCAAAAAAATTTGCCTCGAATTAGGAATTGAGTGAGAAAAACCAAACCAAACCAAACTAGACGCTAATACGTCCGTAGAAATCCCGAGTGCTGGGTTAAGTTATTATTCAGGGTCTTAATTGGGTTTTTTTTAACTCCGTGAGATAATGCAGGTGAGCAAGCTGGTCCCCTGGAAAGTTTTGTGGGTCTGGGTCAATGCAAGGCATAACTCACTTTCCAATCGAGGAGAATATGAATAGCGCTGGGGAATACTGTATCGCTGTTGATTACAGTACTGATGTACAAGTTTATTTTAAATTTCGATCTGCTCTCCGCAGTTGCACGGTAGGCGAGGGTGGGGGAGGAAAGTTGGTGGATGTGCAACAGCAATAAACGTTACTGTACTGTACTGTAATGTGTCGAAAATGGGAAAACAAGGGTCCTGGTGGTTGTAGTACGGTAGTACAGTATAAAAATACCGTGCTACGTAGCCGTATTGATCTATTCTATTCAGAGAGAAATGAAGAGCGCGCGGTACGGCTTAACTCAGGGACAGAAAGGGCATTCTCTCTTTTCTCCATCTCGGCGCGTCGATGCCATGAAATGTGATTTCCCTATTTTATCGCCGTTCCGATAGTTCGGCGGTTTTCTGTCAATAATGTTACTGGTATCATTATTGCGCGCCTAGGATACGCCTCGAGGGCAGCCAATTGGACCCTGAATTACTGCAATACTTGTTGCCGCCACCGTTTATCAAAACTGGCAGTTAATTAACTAGAACCCATCCAATTTTGATGATCCCTACTGTATGTCTTTCAGCTACCAAAGGAACGCTCTTTATCTGGAAGCTGCATTCCTGAAGTTGCAGTCCCCCTGTATTTGAGCACTGTTGATGCAGCAGATATGGAGGGTAGATAGGGGTTGCATGAGCACCCCTACGCCAATGGCACCCGTGGCGCACAGATGCAGCACTTGTAGCACTGTGCAAAGTGACTGTATCTGTATTCTCATTCACATTCACATTAATCGTCAGGGTGCTTGCCGCCAGACATCTTTCTTGTATTCCGTACTGTGACGTGCTGTCTTGTGCTGTCTTGTGCTGTGCTGCTATTATTGAACTTCGATATACTATTGTCTTACTGTGGTACAGTACCTTCTGCGCGACACGCTGGCTTTTCGCGCGCGCCCAGAACGTTTTGGTCGGCTGACTTCCTCTGCATGGACGTTGACTGGCAGCAGAGAACCCGTTCAGCACTGGTCGTTTGGCCCCAACCGGCGCCACGGGATGCCTGGGGCAGTGCTGATTGGCGTGCCTGAGCTGGTGTGCCTTCAGGGAAAGGTTTGCACCCGGAAGCGATGCCCTGGGGCGGGCGACGATTGGCTGCAGCAACGACACCGCACTGACGCCCGAGTACAAGTAACTTACTGGACAGGAGAATATAAATCACCGCTTGTACTGTACTGTACTTTACACAGTAGCAGAGTAGGTTGCTGGTGCTGGTTTTTCCCTGAGCAGGAGAGAGAGCACTGGAAAGACCCTGGCGTCCAGGCGTTGCCCAGGCCACCAATCGTCCCCCGTTCAGGCCAACTCAGGCACCAGGCACCAAATCGGTTGCAGCGCGAACGTCCAAAACCCAAACGGCCATCCCCTGGTCAGGCTGTCAGGCACAGGGCCCACGCTAGACTCCATCTGCTGTCCCCTTAAACCCCATTTCCTACACACGCCCTGCATCTCCTCGCCCCCATAGTCGCCCTCAATTTTACTTGTAATGTTTCCTCGAACCTCATTGCTACCATACCACCCACACCCCGTCCTAAAACAGTCAATCTTGGATCGTATCTCCAGGCCAGGTCCGAGTCTTGGCCCGGTCTAGGTCTCGTGCCCCGTGGAATTGCTCTCTCCTCCCTCCTCCAATGCCGCTGCTCTCTTGCCAGGCACGGTTATCATCCAGAAAATGGCGGCCCTCGCAACAGGAAACATGAGCCCGGGCCCTGGTCCAGATACTGACACTCCTGACGCTTCACATCCAACTGACCTAAGAGACTTCGATCACTACTACGACCAGGCCGGCGACCCTTCCAGGCACGATTCCGTCTATAGCACCAGTACCAGCACCACTACCCCCGTCCGAGAGAGCCTCATTCGATCGCGCGCCCCTTCATTGGCCTCGTCCACCACCTCCTCCGTTGTCAAACGGAAACCTCTGCCCGTCACGGCTTCCCCTTTAGCCACCAGATTCTCCATTCCAGAGCAACTGCGGGAGCAGTATCATCATCATTCGCATCCTCCGCCTCCTCTCCCTCATCTACCACCACCACTGCCGACGACGAGCGAAGAACTCGAGGAGTTGGAAGAGCCGTCCTTCCAGCGTCCGTTCTCCCTGGACAGCCCGACTCTCCACGAGTTTCCTAATACTGTGGTCCGGCCCTTTTCCACCGCGGGTTTCACGGAACAGCAACAACAACAACAACAAAATTCAAGGTACGTTGGCATTGAAAAAAAATATCAAATTCTCGCGATTAGGAGTGACTTTGCTCCCGATTTGGCAATGCAAACGCCTTGCTGACGTGATTCGAGCAAACACAGAGAACGTGGTCCACCCGTCCCACCTAAGCAGTTATTCGCCAACCAGCCCGCTGTCACCACCCCTCTACAAACATCTGTTTCCTTCTCTCCCACTGAATCGCCAACCACCAGCGCGCATGCGCAGCATGCAAGCGTGACGAGTATCACATCTGCCAGTGATTCTCCAGGCTCCATAAGCCCGTCGCAGGCCGAACCGAGCACGGCGACTATGTCCATATTCTCACCCAAGGTCACTTCACCACTGAACCTTAGGAATTCGAATGCGACATCGCGATCGAACTATACCGATTCAAACGAACCCAGTACACTACTGGATAAACCGCTTCCCAAGTCGCCAGGGTCAAAACTGACTTCATTCTTCGGCTGGGGTGGAAATACATCCCCCGCATCTTCAACAACGACCTTTTCCGAAAAGGCTTATTCACCAGTCACACCGCAGCAGCTAGATCAAAGCGCTCCATACGCAGGTGATGCCTTTAGAACAAATCCCGGTAAAATCAAACCATCAGCCATCGACGTCCCGAAGGCTAATGCCGACGGGTACTTTGGAAACACATATCTACAACCACAACCACCACCAACAGCTACTACAACATCGTCATTACAAGTCGACGAGATGGAGGAAGAGTTAAAGGCCATCAGCTCTGAGCTGGCGGCTTCAATCAGACGAGAGTTGGACCTAGAGGACTTGGTAGAACGATTGCAAACAGAGGTATCGAGTACATCCACTCCTGGAAAACGCACGAGCGATTATTTTTCCGACTCCGGGACCAGCTCAGTCAACAAATATTCAGAGTATGATTCGAAGCAAGAGGAGATAGATCGTATGCAGAGGAAGACAGAGCAGGAGAAGGCACAGATTCGCCTAGAACTCACAAACAAAGTCCAAGAGGAACGAGGTAAACGGAAACAACTTGAATCGCAGATTCGCTACTTGGAAGAAAAGGCGTCACAGGTTAGTGACCTTCTCCCCAGCTTCCCTTCCCAATGGGATCTATATATATGGTTTGCTAATCTTTTAGCTGCAGGTGGATCTTACATCTATCAATTCACTCGACACTAATGAACGATTAAAAGGCCTGGAAGCCACGTGTGAAGATCTTCGACGTCGGCTGAATGAAGAACGACAAGTCAAGGAGAATTTTGAAGATCTCCTGACAGCTCTCAGGGGAGAGCTCGAGAATTCGCATAATGAACGTGATAATCTAAAAGATGAAATTGTGCCTCAGCTGAAAGCCCGTGTAGAGGGTCTGGAAGCACAAGCAGCGGTGCAAGAGAAACTAGCTTACGAACACTCAAAAGCGCAGCAGGAGCTGCAGACGTTGAAGCAAGAGAACATGAACCTAATCAATGCCCAGCAGCAACTACAAACCAAAAGATTCGAAGCCATCGCAGAAGAGGCTGGCGGCCAGATACCTGCGAGATTTTCTCTAGGAATTAGTCGGTCAAATTCTCTTGCTGCGAGGGGTACAGCTTCAGCTTCAAAACCTAACTCGCGGCCTGTGTCACTCTCGCGATCCTCTTCCGTGAAGATTTCGACGATGGAGTCGAGAGAAGCCCTTGCCGATCGTGTCAAGGATATTGAGGCCCAGCGAGATGCTTTACATCGTGCTCTAAAGAGCCTGCTCGAGCGCCAGGAACATCAGAATCGCGAGAACCAGAAAATGATTCGCCAATTGGAGACTGAAAGGGATCGAGCGCTCTCCAACTCGCCTAAACGCCTAGGTTATAATAAGGAGGTTGCTAATCTACGTGAAGAGATCAACACGCTCCGTCGAAGAGCGGACGAAGCTATCGAGCAGAAATGGCAATGCGAGAAAAACCTTAGCGGTCTAAAGATGGATCTCGATCGTGCCGAGCAAGAAATCAGCTCGTTGAGAGCACTTCTAGATGAGAAAGATATATTAATACCTCCACCCGGGACGAGGGATAGTAATGGGTTAAGCTCCAGTGGACTGGTGACCTCGGAGTCACTCGAGCGAGCTTATAAGGAATTACAAAATTCGTACGCGGATTCATTAGAGCGAATCAGAAAGTTGGAGCTACCAGCTGACACAGATGTTAACACAACTAGAGCCATCAAAGAACTCGAGCAAAGTCTGGCTGATGCAGTTGCTGAGCGAGACTTCGCAAGAGAAGAAGCCGATGCACTTCGACAACGATCGGAGTCTCTACGACAGGCCGAGCAGAGCCATATGGAGAGTGAAATGGCTCTGGCGGATGAACTCCGCGACTCTGCAAGGCGTGTCGAAGAGTTAGCAGCGCAAGTTAGGCAACAGCTTGCTCTGAACAGCACCCTCAGAAAACGCCTAGCCGAAACCATCGAGCGTGGTGAGAAGGATCAAAAGGCTAATGCTCAGAAAATCACGTTTATGCAAGGCAAGCTGAAGTCCCTCGAAGATAAACTTATGGCAGCTCAACAGGCATCGGAGGAGCGAATCGCCCGTCACGAAGATGATGTTCGCAGTCTCAAGGAGAACCAAAACCAGCAACTGCAGCGCATGAAGGAAGGCCTTCGAAGCCCGCGTGTATTTGCTTCCAAGTCGCCCATGTCCCCGATGTTCGCCAATGCAACCAAAGCGCCTAAAGTTCAGACCACCTCATCTGGTAAGGCCATGACTGTTTCCGAGGATTCGCAGGTGGAATTCCTCAAGCAACGCGTTGCAGAATTGGAGTCAGCGCTAGCTGCTGCCGATACGGAGATGGAAGAGGTCATAGGCAAAATGAATGTTTCCCAGATTGAAGTCATGGAGCTTCAGAATGAGCGCGAAGAAGCGATGAGACAGACGAAAAAGTTACAGAAGTTGGTTGAACAGGAACGTGTCAAGACCTTTGAAGAGAGATTTGCAAGTCTTGCATCTTGATTCACCCCTGCTGCTGCTAGCATATGATGATGATGCCCAGAGACTGCGGCTTTAGTTTTCCTCTAGTTGAGGTTCTCTCTGTTGCTGTTTGAAAGAAGAAGGGAAATATGTTTCGACGCTTTAAGGGTATTTCTTTCTCTCCCGTTTAAAGATATAATATCCTCTACCCTCATCCCGTATCTATCTATGGGAAACAGGGGAGGAATTGGAGTTTTTTGCTTGGCATTTACAAACATGGCTGGGTGGGGATTGGATAAAACCCTTTTTTTTTNAATTTGCATTTGCATTTGCATCGCATTTGCTTGCATTACATTACATTACATTACAGATATATTCATACCTACATTGGTATTTGGTTATTATTAGTTGTCATTTTGCCTGTTTGTTTTTTTTTCCTCCTCCCTCCCCCTTGGAGATGATGGCACGTTAGAAGAGAGAAATGTTGGATGGTGTTTTTTTTATCTTTCTTGATGGCATTTCTTTTTGTAAGATATTTTTTTTTTGTACAGGCATACACATCACATACACTGAGACTCGGAAGGACACACATACATACAGAGAAGATTATTACAAAAANTGTATAATGCTTATTTTAGGATTAGAGTGGGGACAAATTTAAAGAATCTTTTTTTNGTCTACAATGAGGAGGCTCCACAACCGTATCCACTCAATAGTGCCCGTCCGTGCTTGCTTATTTGTTGGTTCAATTAATTAATTAATTATGTGCTTTTAAGCTGCCCATATGCAAAAATCCAATGGCCATCTGGCCCAATGGCAAGGCGTTCGAGTAAGTTATTAATTAGATCTAACATTTGTCTTCAGATACTAATATCCCTCTTCAGCTACGAGAAGTAAATCGAAAGATTGTAGGTTCGATCCCTACGTTGGTCAACTAAAGTTCAATTTTTTTTNAAAAAAATATGTCCGGACGTGTTAAAATTAAAATAAAGACCCTTTTTATCTCTCTCTTCAGCCAGCCAAAAATTTTCCATCCGCCACCCCTTTCCTTAAAAAGGGGGAGAGAAAATAAGTGAGACATTCCCCTCCCCCCCCCACGCTGCACAAGCGTCGCTAGACGTTGATTATCACCACACGTGATGGACAGATATATTAACTACAACGCCCTATCTGTGATTAGTTACTCGAATTGCTTCTTTCCCTTTCCAAGGCTGGTTAGTATAGATTGCCCCGATTCATTCAAGTTAGATCTTTTGTACGACGTCAAGCATTTAGGGGGCAAATTGAATACACACAGCTGGTTCATTTTACATTCGTTTAATTGATCTATTAGTTATCTCCTTATATTTTCCTCCTAGGCATTATATGTTTACCACATAGGTAGAGAGAGGTATAGAAGCCGAAAAATCGCATCTTACCCATTACACCAAACCCCAATGCATCCGGATCCCATCCCCAAGTTCTGAAAGCAAGGCTCAGCCCAGCTTCGCTTTTCTGATACACGTTCCTCATCGTTTCTCTCCATCCTTCCATCTAATACGTACAAGCGTGGTTTAACTGTAATATAAAATCGCCACCCACTCCTAGAAGCTCCATTTTTTTGTCCATCGTTGAAACGGGAAAACAAAAGGTATCAACAGGATATTTACATATATAAAAGTATATAAAAATTAGATGTTAAGAGTCGAGAACAGAAACACCGGGTCTGAAGTATGCATGTAAGGGCATTCCAGCCTAGTGAGGAGGTATCGCAAAGTGGTATATAAAAATGCATGAAAGCGTGGTTGGATGGGGACTCAAATGCGAATAAACTGGGGAAAACTAACACGACGAGAGAGAAACCATGCATATTGAGCTTGCTCATTGTGCATGGTTGGTCCTTCTCGGCTGGTACTCATCATCTACCAGTAACGGCTGGTGGAAATGACTCGAGACGGATATTTTCTATGCCAAAACCTATTTTAGCGTTCGTTCTCTCATCGAATTGTGTTAATTTTCAGCAATTTTTTTTNGGGAGCTGTTCATTCCCATGGTTGACGGTACGGCAGCAGACCACCGCCTGAGGGCGAAGGAGAGACAGAGACAGAGGGGGTAGCCACCTTCTCGTGCGGATCCATGCGACCACCATGTGCGCCGTGACGCATCGCACTTAAATCATCCTCGCGTGAGAACTTGCTTACTGCGTCGATATCGTCTTCGGCATTAACGAGTTCACGGGTGAGTTCGACGTAATCTGTTTTACGTTTGTGTTAGCCATGTCAAACAACTGTAATAGGGCATAAGAATCAAGAGATAGTGAATACTAACCATAAGCAAACTCGCCAATCTCAGCATCATCAATACCGAGAATCTCAGCCTCTTCGGACGCACGGAGTGACAGGCCCGGAATGAGATTCATGATGAAAAGGATAAGACAAGTGCCTATAAATGAGTAGGCGCCTCCAGCAGCGGAATCGGCCAGCTGCTTGGCTAATTGGACCCAGTTCCCGTTTAACCAACCACCTTTGATCTCTGTGAATCCATCTAAATGCGCAATATAGTCTGCTGCAAAGAAGCCGGTAAGGATGTTTCCTACAAGGCCACCAACGCCATGGACGGCGAAGATATCAAGTGCGTCATCAATACCGATGAGAAACTTGACCTTGGTGGCATAGTTGGCTCCAGCGGCTCCAACGACTCCATAAACAACGGCAGACCACGCAGGGACGAAACCCGAGCCAGGAGTGATGGCCACAAGACCTGCAATAACACCGGAGCAGAATCCTACAGTCGACCATTTCTGCTCAAGCCGGTAGTCGAGAACGCACCAGGTGATTCCTCCAACACAGGCGGCCAAGTTGGTGACGACAGCTGCCATGACGGCACGCATGTTGGCGGCGAGGGCTGAACCAGCATTGAAACCAAACCATCCAACCCACAGGAAAACGGTACCGATGACGATATGAGTGACATTGTGTGGGCGATAATTCAGCTCGTGAGTACCATGGCCGCGACGCTTGCCAAGCATGAAGGAGTAGGCCAAAGCAGCTGTCCCTGATGAGATGTGCACTGGGGTTCCACCAGCAAAATCTAGACCACCTAGCCGCGCAACCCATCCTGAGGGATTCCATGTCCAGCAGGCAATAGGATCGTAGATGACGGTCGTCCAAACAAACATGAAGACGACACAAGGGAGCATGCGACCTCGCTCGGCCACGGCTCCGACGGCAAGCGCAACGGTGATGGCAGCGAACATGCCTTGGTAGACGGCGAAGAGCAGGTCGGGGATCTTGGCAGAACCAACAGAAGGAGCGGCTAGAGTGTCCTTGAGACCGAAGTTGGCCAAGTCACCCATAAACTTGCCAGCGCTGTGCGAGAAGGTGAGAGAGTAGCCCCAGAAGAACCATTGGAAGGAGACGACGGCAGTGGCCATGATGGAGAGCCAGATCAAGGAGAGGGCAGACTTGCGCCGGGCAAGACCTGAGTAGAAGAAGCTGTGTATGGAAGAGTTCGTTAGCCCATGTCAAGTTGAATATTCTGGCCATGAATTTGGCTGTTCCGTATGCATATATTCTGATGCCTTGTTTTTTTTTTTTGTATTGGTATAAATGTAAAGATATGTACGTACCCTACACCCGGAATCATGAGCAGCACAAGAGCTGTCGCCGTGATCATCCACGCAATATCGCCAGCCTAGGAGGGACCAATTGTCAGCATTGTGATTGTGTGAAATGATTTGTGACCTGAACAATTCGACAAGGCTGAGATGCTGAAAAGGGGGGAGAAGGAAGAAGTCATTCAAGCATACATCGTAGAAAATATTCAAGTCATCGTGAAGAGAGTCTCCTCCGGTGGCGATAGTACCATTGTAGGGGACCTTAACGGTGTAGTTGAGGGCATCGAGGTCGACGCCGTCAAGGATCAGACTCATGGCTGCGGGAGCTCAGAGCGGCGCTCACAGGCTTGGCAGATGGAGGAGCTATGCAAAGTTTCGGACTTTGACGATGCAGATGTAAATATAAATGTATATATGTATGTATGACGAACGTATGCGTGAGAGTGTGTATATAGATATCGAAGAGATTATTGCAGTATTCAACGAAGAAATGCAGCGGTGGAGGAGGAGGATAGCAATGAAGAATGAAGCAGCGCAGAAGGCAGATCAAATGAATGTCGAGCAGCCCGCTCGTCTGGAGCAGATCATGAGACAAGGACAGGATAAGGATTAAAGAAGAGAGGGAGGAGGAGGAGGAGAGGAGGAGAAGAGCAAGGGAGGGAGGAGGACAGGGAAGAAGGGCGGGATGGACACAAAATGCGAGCAATGAACGATGCTGGGCGAAGAAGGTGTGGAGGAGAGAGAGAGATAAGAAAGCAACGGGCGCATGTCATTTGTGCGCAGGGGCGCGACCATGCTTGGCCTGAGGCGTCCGTTTTCAAGGGTTTAGTCCCGAGAAGTGCTAGTGGAATCGTTAGTGAGGGTCTTAGTCAGGGCCCTCCACATGCCAAAGGTCCCCCGTTGAAGGATGGACTCGGGACCAGAACTCGCTCGTCGGTGTAAGTTACTGCGTTGTACCTCCGCGGTACCACTTGGGCGGGTTGCACATGATTAGTTACCTGGAAGTACCCGTCCAGATACCCCGCAGCCAACGCCACAACGATGCCAAAGCAGTGCAAAAGGTCAGACAGGGCACGAGGGCAAAAAGAAGGAATTCCTTACTGTGTACATTTACGAAACCAGAAGCCTATCGGTGACATGCTAACAGGCCAAAAGACCGCAAATACTGTACACAGTAGTGACATTTCCGCATGAGAGGCACCACCAGCCAATGATGCTGAGGTAATAATATGATGTACGTGGATGTAAGTTATAACAATCTCATATCTCATATCTCATCCAATATTTCGCTACTGCACACCCTTCTCCCTGCCTGTGTAACAAATACCTCATTAACATACGCCTTGCGTGGGAGGAGAATCCCACCCTCTCGCGCCCGCCACCATTTCCCTCTGTCTCGTTGCTTTTTCTCATTCTTTTTCCTAGTGATTGTACCCTACATTTTGGGGGCGTGTGAAGGGGCACGAGGGGGAAAAGAAAAAGAAAAANGTTTCGCAGTAAGTCCGTGCTGGAGAGAAGAGTTAGCAGATTATCTCCGGAACTAAGTCGTCAATTCCGCCCTACAAGAACAAAGTAGAACAACCTGCTACCCAGGTCCAAGGGGGTTGACAGGCCACCCTGGGCGATGTGGATTAGAGATAAGGAATGCGACAGGGTCTGCATTGACCAATGGCCAATGATGGCCAAGGCACCCCACGGACCGTGTGAAAAATTGCTGTTGGTAAGGGGAACGACGCACGCCACAGTGGATAAGGCCCACAGGGATTAGGATGCAAGTGCCGGAAAAGGAAGGGTCGTTGGCGCACGGACCATCGCACTCAAACCTTGGGTTTTGGATGCGATGCGCTGCGGATGTGCGGGAAGGAATGCTGTGCAGTGCAGTGGAAGCTTGTTGTGCTCTTGCTTCCGGTATCAGCATTCTAATAACCCAACACAATAGCAGCATTGCATAAAAATAAATAATCATGGCTTAGAACCACGCGGCAGCGACAACGTTCGTCTGTACGTAAGTGTACAATAGTAAAACATACGGTGTAGACAGTAACGACGGCACGGTAACATCGTTGAAGATCATCGCTGATCTTCTTCTTTGGGTAGGCATGGCTGGATAACTCCCGAGATTCCCACTGCTGGCTTGTGGTTGGTACGTTTCGTCAAGGCTGGATCCATCGTATGCTTCTCGAAGCACTCCATCGAAGGGAGGCAAAATCCAGATCCAGAAGACATCCGAGGGGCGACTCTCGATAACAGCATAGCTCGCCGAATAGACGTCGCAGGAGAAGGGAAGAGTCGAGGAGAATCAGAACTAAGAATCCAACTGCAGCTGCAACTGCACCGCCTCTAATGCTACGCGAAACTCAGCGCATGCATCCTCTTGTCACAAGCCTGCAATGTGCTGTAGCCGGCAGCCCTTCTGCCAGGCACAAGGCACAGACACAGATCTCAGCAGCAACCTCATCTTCTGGACAAAAGACGGAATAACGCAAGCAATCATTTCCCCGGAAACTACAGTACACGTATAACCTGACCCGTTCCCAAGTAAAAAATCTCACGCCATCACCGTCGCATATCAAACCGCTGCATGAAGGCATTTATTTTTCCCGCTGTGGATCGTTGCTGACGGCATCTTCGTCAGACTCCATCCGAAGCTTCATTTCCCCTTTCGTGCCGTACGCGAGGGTTACCTAAGCTTCATGTTCTTTCTGACAATTGGTCCCATTTATTCTTCTCGGACACCTCGCGCCGTGGTTGCTCTTTAACGGGTGAACAGTTCTTGCTTGATGCGTAATCCCGTCGCCGCCACCACTACTACCTCCACCGAACCACGACACGCAAGACTCTGGATTGCTACGGTTTCCGTACCGAAACCCGGAGAAAACGTGGGAGGCTTCTCTATTGCCTCGGGCTCTTATTTAAAGCAGCAATCACACAAAAATTCATTCATTCGGGAAGTGAAGAATGATTTGAAAGCGGAAGGTAAAGTACGTAAGAAAGTTAAAAATTCGTCTGGAAATAAATTCATGCCGCCCAGGGCTTTAATACACCCTTTGGCTTACCCGACCCGCACGGGAGGGCGAAGCAAAGCCAAGTGACGTTCTTTTGAAACCGGAGCTTCCCAGCACACTAGAAATCTGCCCGTTACATCCTTCCTAGGACCCATCTACTGTACTTACGTACAGTAGTACTGTAAGGGGAAGTGGCACATGCAAATAAATGTACGGTACAGTCAAATCTCGAATATTTCGATGATATTTTTGGTACAGATTAAAATCCCATACAAAGTTCAAATTTCGATATATCGAGTTATCGAGATGATTTTTGGTGGTATTACATAACCACAGACCTTGAGAAAGGAGTTAACTACTGTAAGGTAATGCTGGATGGCGATACGGAAGTACAGAGGCGAGAATAGGAGCAAACACAGAATCTTACTTGTACAGTAGAAGAGCAGCGAGTTGTTGAGAGTCAGAGTCACCCAGTGACACTTTGAGGATATTGAAGCTCTCTAACAAACGACCAACGTCGGGTGTCACTTACACGAACAATGACGTTGTGAACTCCTATCGTGTCAAATGCCATGCTTGAAGGTTTCTGCCAAAATCCTGTACATCTTTTTCTTCGTCCCATAACGAGGCTGCTCTTTCCACCACAATCTTCAGTTTATCCTGTTGTTCCTGAAATTCTTTAACTGGGACCTAGCCCTCTCGAGAGGTGGGGATGGCATACTCCGCCAATCCATAAATTGATTCCATCGCTGGGCATCAGCATGGCGATTTTTCAGCGCTAGCTCGTCCATGACTAGGGGACATGGCTCCGTAGTATGCGCTGACTCAGGCCATGCTTTTCTAATGCGATTAAAAGCTCCTGGAGCAGCATTACGTCCTTAGATCCACCATAAGAAGAGCTACTAGTTAGGGTTGCCGCCAGTTTCAGAGTCTCCACTGCGTAGCCGTGTTCGAGAATCTTCATCCAATCCAGACTATGATCTTTCATGGAAATGAGATAGTAGTTACGCAAAAGTGTTTTATAGTATCTCAAATTCTTTTGTTCATTCTTTGATAAGGAGTTTAAGTTATCTGGAAGAACGTCCACACCATGGCTTACTTCAAGTAATGATGGTATTCGGGCGTGGAGGAAGAAAGGCAAGGCAGCTGTACCTTGCCAGTCAATGATGCATGAGATATTACCTTCCTCCGAGACGAAGATGTTGCCTAGATGTAGATCCGTATGTCATAAAGTCGGCGCGGCGATGTCGTCGTTGGGTGTATATGGAATAATCGACGGAATCAAGCTTTGATACTACCCGCTGCTGCTGTTGTATCGCTAAGAGTTTCAGTTGGGAAAGTGAATGGAGCAAAGAAGGGCTTTTTATTTTCGTAACTCTTCAACTTTGCGATGAAATCATTGCTGAGGTCATAAAGGTATTTCTGAAGTGATTTCCCTTAGTGTAGCGCTAGAATTTACTTATCATCGTCATCGTGAAAAGTATTTATATGGAAACTTACAAGGTCCAGCTTGTGACTTCACCGAATCCAGAGTAGCAAGAGGACTTAAGCAAAACCGTGACAGAGGAGAGTCTGAGCTTTCGAGTTGTCCTCCAAGAACAAAATGTGGTAAACTAAGAGCAACTGCGTCTTTTGTGAAGTATAAGTTGCCATAACCACCCAAGTCTATTTGATGAAGACGTTGTCGAGCTAGGATTAGTTGATTAGCAATCTTTAGCTTTGTGTGTATGTCGAAGCTATCCTAGGTTCTATTCAAACCCTGCCCGCTCGTCTCCTCCATTATGATGTATTCTGAGCAGACTGGGTTGTCGATGGTAGTTGATGTACTCCATTGAAAGACCTTTGACACAGGCATCCCAAGTCCTGTCCGGAGATAATCAAGCGTAGCAACTTCACTCGCAGTGACTAAACCTGGACGAATGGATGGGTCAGGAATCTTGATGACGGCTCGTTTCTGTTGGCCATGTTGATCACGGCCAATAGCTATATAGACCTTGTTGGGCGAAAGAGCTGATTGTGTTTTATAGAAGAGGAGAGACACGACATCAAGACCCGGAGTGGTCGCATTGCTTTTGTTTAAAGGTATTAAATAGAGGGGCTGAGGGAAGTTACCCACTATGCGAAGTGATTCGTTAATATGTTGTTTAAAAGTCCTCTCTCTATTGGCAAGTTCTCTTCTTACCTTAATTTTATGATTCAATTCATGGGGAAGGAAACTTTAGACGGCTGTAGTAGCATGTCCATAAATCTATTAGAAAAATATCTAAGTCTCCTTGCACAGGATCCAGCATTCGATTCTAGCTCTAAGAAATTCGGTTATCGCGGGTCGGCCCGCGCTTCAGGTCTCGAGCAACCCTATTTTGGACCAGTTTGGTTTTGAGTCCCGTCCATTGGCTGAACTTGTTTGTTAGCGTAGTAAAACATACGCCCGACCTCGCAACTCTGTCAAAGAATGATAACCATGTGTAGATAGAGAATATAATCCTGCACGGCCTTATTATGAATGCATCTCGCGTCATTCGACGTCTACACCATCTTCCCATATCAAATTCTGCCACCACTGTGGCTAAATTAATTAAGGAGGAAACACTTCTCCACTACAAGGCTTCATCATTCTTTCCAGTGCACTTTAGCCAAATCTTTAATAGAAGATACAAAGTTGAAGCTAAATTTAGGTACGGTAGTTCGTCCACTGTTTAGCTCTGTCGAGATAAAAANGTACGTACTCTGTATTTATAAGAGTGATTATCAATTACTAGCTAATAGTTTACAGAGATTCTAGATACAAAGTCCTCAAAGTAGGCACCTACGGTACTTTTGAGAACCGGGAGTCTCAGGTTCTTCATTACTTGGAGAACTATAACTCACCTCATGATGGGCGATATTGCGTGAGACGATCATGCGACTCTTTCGAAATCGAGGCCCTTGGTGGTGCACATCAATGTCTTGTTTATGAGCCTCTGGGAATGAATATGAAGGACCCGTCCAACCAATACCTTATAGAGCACCAGAGGTGATCTTGGGGATGAAATGAAGCTCCAGCGCCGACATTTGGAACTTGGGAGTCTTGGTTTGTAACTTCTTTTTCTTCGGTTGAGGAAAATGTATGTTATATTCTTTGTACTGACAATTCATGTAGCTTTGGGAACTTATGTTTTATGAGCACATATTTGATAATACATCGGAACGAGGTTGCCTTGAAATGATGATGATATATCTTGACCCACTACCAAGGGACTTTTTGCAACACGGTACGCAATCGCCGGTATATTTCGATAATCAAGGTCAGTAATGCTACATACAAATAGTTATAGATGAGGTTTACTAATACCTAGCAATAGGCACGTGGATGGGAGACGATATTAAACACATTAGTCTAGAAGATAGACTAGAAGGGGCAAACATTCATTTATTCCTTGATTTCCTCAGATCTATGCTTAGATGGCCCTGAGGACCGGGCAAGTGCGGCAGAACTTTTGAAGCATCCGTGGCCAAGTCCAAAAATCATACAAAAACAGGGTAAAATAATGGGGGAATTAGTCGTGTGTCATAGTTACAAGTGCAGTTAATGTATTATAAATAGGGTATGCCCGCTCTTTGGTAGCTACCTAGATATTTGCGTATAACAACAAGCAATCTCAAAGGTAGTATACTTTGGCGGGATCTTACTGAAGAATTTCTCTGGCTAAAACTGTACAGCTAGTCAGGCTATTGTTGAGTTATAGAGCTTATAATAAATCTATTACAGCCAAATTCTGACTTCTTCTATAAGAAAACCAAACGTAGCATAACAAGTGGCTTAGAAGATATCTTCTAGCTTGAGCTCACTTAATGCTTCGTCCACGTTAATAATCTCACCGGCAGTCTCAGATTGCTTCTTTATCTGCACCAGCTTAGCTGTCTTCTCCTGCTGCATGGCCTTTTTAAGTTGAACCCTCTTCTCCTCAACCTCCCTCTCCTTTTCAGCCTTTTTCTCCGTTAGAGCTTTATCAGCAACTGCGGCCTTTTCCGCGGCAACTTTCTCAGCCTCTGCTTTCTCAGCAATCAATTTCTCAACACGTTTCCAAGCCTCGACAGAGTTGTTGGCAATCATTGCTCTCTTGGCAGCCAAGTTGTTCTTTCTCTTATCAGCATTCCTTTGGCGCTCGGCGTCTCGTGTGAATATTTGAGAAGTCTTATGGAACCTTTCAGTCAGGTGGCGCATAGAACGGTTACGGTCTGCGATGTGGGCGGTGTTTTCTACGATAAAGGCTATTAGCTCTTCACTTGTTCGCGATGGGCTTTGGGGAGGTTCTTCTTTTGCGTCTTTAGTAGTCTGATTAGCTGCAAAATCAGAAACGGTAGTGGTATAACATTTAGAATCTATTAACGCGGCATCAACAGCGGACTTGTATAGGCCTGCTTGTGAGCTCAGGGAATTAAGGAGTGGCTTTAGGTCGTCGACCCATTCTGGTACTTGTAGATCTACTCCCACGTGAGCAAGATATACTCTGGATGCGTTGTATCTATCTATTGCAATCTGTAGCTCTTGTTGCATAATAATGTTATCCATATAAAGTTGGTTGAATGAACTTTCTTGTTCCTGTAAGGTTGGTTGGGCGCCTTCCGGTATGGGTGATAGACAGGACATGACTGTTGCGTTAGGATGAGAAGAATAATATAATTGAAGGATGTGATAGATCAGGATATATAGTTGATATTATGAGATAAGGAAACATATTGGACGATAAAGGAAATGGAATAGGGTATGAGACTATATAGCTAAAATGAGGAGTGAGAGACGCTTGAACAAAGCGAATTGTCAATATTATGATCAACAGGAAATGCAAATAATCAAAGGCTAGCGCGCAGGTATAAAGGAATATATGAGAGACAGGTAAACAAACATAGGACAAGTACAGAGAGAAAGGTGGCAGAAGCTGTACGAACATGCTAGCAGTAACGTGTAAACATTCAACAAAGCATGATTATTTTGCTGCTCTTTGGAATGGAGTCTTGGTGGGTATTAAGCCCCACAGTATTAGAAACGGAGACGGAACGAACATTCGTATTAACCAAAGGAAATACTGAAAGATAAAAAGCCAATAAAAGAAAGAAAATGATACTCTCCGGCGCCTCAGCTTTATCCGGGATCACATGGCTAGATCGATGATTCTAAGGTAAGGAAATTGACTGTAGCACTATGACGTACTTTGAAAGAGCTTTGGAATGCATTAATACTGTAGAAGCGTTCACACCGTCCAGTCCTTTGGCGTTGCGACGTATCACATCCTGGATATTAAGAAATATTGGGTCTATATTGGTTTAGGTAGAAGGGTGTAGTTTCTTACCGCTTATAATTAGCATTAAATGGACTTGGCACTGTCATAGTGGTCTTGTGGATCCTCGATCTTCAAATATCTCCTGTCATAATAAACTCTGCACTGATTCAGGGCAATTGGACCTCGTTCATTCACAATCCCAGCAAACCAGAACCCAATCTTGCTTTTGAGATATCTTCGTTATTGAAAATCTGATTACAAAGCGCCCAAGCAATTTGAGACCGATACCTCAAGGTCAAAACTGCATGCCCGACTTGTCAAATTGTATCCCTTCCCACACCCTCTTAATTCCCGTCTACGCCCCGAGAAACCCCCCAAACACATCAAACCTACCACACCATCTCGTGTGGTCGGTCGCCTTTTCGCAAGCTGAATGAACTGGCGAGATAGCTGACGAGCATTGGCTCCTTCTTGATGGTGGCTAAGAGAGTCTTGTCGATGGCCTTCTGGTCCGCAGCACGGGTGCTAGATGGCTTCTTCTTCTGTAGATTTTGTTAATTCTCGCCTCTTCTCTGATAACACCTCCTAGATAACCATACCTCTGGCTTTTCGCCTTGAGCGAAGAATGCTGCCTCACCCTTCTTCGTCTCACCAGCTTCCCTAGCGAAGTAAGATGGCTCCGCAACCTCGTCAACCTTCTTCTGGTCAATGCCAGAGATGTCGATCTTGTAGGATGTCGCAATGACGTAGCGAGAGTTAACTCTTCGGAGGGGAACACCGTTGACCTTGAATGGGCCAGTAACGAGGAGGACACCTTGAGAGAGGTTCTTCAACAGGATGACACGCTTGCCTCGGAAGCGACCAGCAAGGAGGATGAGGACGGTGCCAGGAGTGAGAGATGGTCTGGGAGTGTGTGGTCGAATGGATTTGCGGACCTTTAATTGCTATGTTAGTTTTTGGTTGCTCATAAATGTGTTTTTGAAGCATGTGTTGCTCGCTGCCGCCAAAATACGCTCTGGGGAAGCAATCGCAATTTTGAACTTGCAACCAATTTTCCAAGACTGCCAACAATTGCACCCTCCTCATCTCATTCTTTTAAGAAAATATTAAACCCACCTGTTTTGGCTGTGCCTCATCTTCAGCCGGGTACCATTTGCTCGCCTTCTGGGTGTGATGCGGCACCAGTCTTGTCGACTTACCGAAGGTCTTCTTCGTAGGGGCTGGAGCTGCCGACATCTTGAAGAAGAACCGATCGTTCGATTGTTGGTCGGTTCGTGGGTTGTTGTCGTAAAGGTTAAAGCCTGACTTCAAGATTGCTTCGAGATTCGCGACGCTTTGGGATTCAGGCGAGAAAAGCAGGGCTAGGGCAACCGCGAAATTGATTTGTGAAATCCAAAAACCCTTTAAGTCCTTGAATGTTAGGCACAAACAGGCACAAACAAGGCAGGCGAGCATTATTAATGCCTCAGGTATTATATAGATAAGCTAATCTATAGCCGGTTAGCGGGGTTTATTGGACCTTGGAGCTTCCATCAAGCTCGTTCGTAGGCTTGATCTGCCTGACTGCACGTCATTCACAACACGAAGTCACCATAATCCAACAATGTCTATAGTACCAATAATTTCGTTCAAGGCCGGTCGATGTGACATTGATGTATGTATACAAAGCAATTTTGAGAGAGAAATAAGCTCACTCGACCTTTACAGACATCAAGCCGGCCCTGGAAGGTCACACCTGACCCTAAGCCTGGCTACATCTACCTATATGCAGAAGATGGTTTGTTGCATTTGATCAGGAGAATATGTACCCAAGTCTAACACTTCAATATAGAGCTCGTCCACTTCTGTTGGCGCGAAAGAAGCAAAGCCATGGACGATGACGAGAACCTAGATCTTGTGATGTTTCCTGGAGATGGACACTTCGAACCCTACGAATACAAAACATCAGATCAACCCACATCCAAGACAAACGGTCGCATATTTTCGCTGAAATTTTCTTCCTCTTCACAAAGACATCTCTTCTGGATGCAGTCATCCCCACAGGCGCGAAATGGTGACCCCAGCTGGTTCAGCCCTCGAGATTTAAAGATTGGTCAGATCATTGATACGTTACTGCAAGGCGAGGAGGTCAATGTCACAGAGGAGATAGCGCAAGTTCAAGGTGGTGATGGAGGAAATGATGACGGTGATGAGACGATGGAAGACGTGGAGGGGTATGGGGGTCAAGAAGGACACCAGCGAAGTGGGAGTGGCGGTGCAGGACCTGACGCCACAGGTGGAGATGTAAGAGAGGAAGGAGCAGGTGCTCGAGAAGGGGGAGCTGATGGTGGACGAGCGTAGGTGCATCAATCTTTCCATATCATACATGAGACCGGCCTATTGCACACGAAGCATTGACGACTAATGGCGTCTTGGAAAATTGGGGGTAAAAAAGTTGTTCTTGTACTGCTAGACAGATACGTTGTGAATGAATACCTCATGAAGCAATCTTTTGAATCTTGTTTCCGCGTCGTGGCAAAAGGATAGACAGGCTGACACGTTCGTTCAGGCCTGGTTCAGGAACTACAGATCCTGCTACAATTGTCCAGAATTTCTTGAATTCACTCAAGAGTGGGAATAGTATGCAGCAAGGACAACAGCATGCACAAGGTCAGATATATACAACCCTGCCGGATTTATTACCTTCCTCAACCACAATACCCGCGATCGAAGCGGCCAGCCCTGCACAAATCGATACTCTCCTAAGCTATTTACCCCCAACCATCCTCCTCTTATCTCAGGAGTCAGCGGCAGATCTTGAGGGATCCGTTGAACCTAGCGCTTCTACGACAGCCGCGGCGATTGAGGCCATGAGCTTGGGCCAGAAGAAATCCATTATCAAACAGGTTCTACGGAGCCCTCAGTTCCACCAGAGCCTAGGCAGCTTGACTATGGCCATTCGGGATGGAGGACTGCCCAGCATTGCGGATGCACTGGGTATCAGCTTGGAAAATGGCGGTCTGGTGAGGGGTGGTAGTGTTCCCCTTGGGGGCGGGGATGCCGTGGAGTCATTTGTAGAGGGAGTAAAGAGGAGTGTGGAGGAAGAGCAGAAGAAATAATTGCACCCAAACAACTGCATTCTGGCGCGTGACTGGCATGCTAGGAACTCAGCTTCTCAATAGAACCCAATGTCTCTGATTAGACATCCCTCCCTTGCTAGAAGCTGTAGCATTAAGTAATAGAGGGACACCGACATAAGGTTGTCAAAGAAATGGCTATATTTATTCACAGGTATATGACCGACCTCGTAGTCTTAGATGGAAGTTCCACCTCATCACTACCAGTTCTTGAACAACAAGGCAAGTTTATGTTTCAGCTAATGTATTTTTGCCATTGAATACCTTACCTTACAGTGCTTACCTCGGATTAGGCTTCAAACTAGTCGCGTTTTTAATCTGAGATCTACCGTGGAGTAGTCCCGATGCCCGATGAATATGTGCTTGTACCCAGCACATTGGGGCGCATAGTGTTAGTCAATATATGTAAATACCAATGAGCTTGAGTGACAAATCGAAGCGCCCTCAATGCAGCAGAGACAAAGAACCCTCTCTGTGCAATCTGCTGTAGCCCAAGATCTCCGTTATCCACCATGTCCAAAAATGGAAACGGGCTCCAGCGCCAATGTACTCTTCTTTACTTCTTCCCCCTTCCTTCCTGCCATGGATATAAACAGCATCACCGTGTGGTTGGACGGTTGTTCCCTTCCTGCCTTCCACATTACCATCGTTGTGCGTATCAGGCTTAGCGCGGGCCAAGCGAAGTCCTATTGTTGCTCCTCCTCCGTCCCAGCAATTGTATCCCAGACACATCAACAATACGAAGACGGACTTCAATAAGAATGGGATTAATTTTTGCCCGCGTTATTACCGGCATACATGGCGTTTCTGTGCCGGCCACGTATTAAACCATTGAGTCCTTGAATCAGCTGATCTACTCTCCTATTGAGAGCTGGATTCGGCGTATGCGTGCATATTCTGGTGTTGGAAATCCAACATCTTGCCCGGATGTCGACAGCCGATACTGCTGGGTGGTTGAATGAGATTCTCCCCCCCTGCGTCTTTTGCCTTTCTTTTTACTATTCTTCTTCTTCAAGTGGGACATAGGCTTCCAATTGAGAAGGTAGAGCATGCTGAGTTAAGATGACTCCGCGGAGCTATTCCCTTTTTCTCTTTCTATTAGCCGTTGGCCGTTGCATAGACGTAGAAACCAAGGAGCCGCTCGGGCAAACAACCAACATCATGCCCCTATTTCTGTTTTCACACTGGTAGATAGACCAATTATCATGCACTGTATGCTATCTGCTGCTGTGCTGTGTGCTGCGTTTTCGACGTCATACCGGCAATGCTCGCATGTCTCACATTATATATTCTCAAGTATTGTCTGCATCTGCATATACATAGACAATTATATATATATACTACCTTCTGTTCTTTACTTTCATATCATAGATTCTCTAGTTTCAATTGTCTCTCAGTTACTGAGTTGAGCTGCTGGAATACCAGTTTATCCATTCAGTTACTTCCACATCTTCATATTTATTTGCTGTATTTGTCGCGAAGCGTAGTTGCATTATCCTCTTAGCTTTCATGAGTATTTAGAAAATCCTTTTTNCTTCCTTTGTTCCAGTGTATCGAAGCAAACAATTGCTATAAGATATATATATATTGGAGTGTTCAGTATCTTTAGACCCAGGAAACTCCATTTTTACACCAATCTCAATCACTAGCGAGATTCCTCATAGTAGTTGCTAAGCAACCTTCCTATTGAGTCTGTTGGGTCAATAGGATCTCGCCGTAGAGAGGCTCCTTAGCGGCACGAGAATAATATTTAGGTGTTGCAATAGCAACTTGACGCGTACTTAAACTCCTGTCATGGACCAGTCTTCACGCGTCAACAGCGCTCAGAAAATTATCGTCGACTTGCTCACCATAAGGGAAGCACAACGTACAGCAGCTCGAGCGATAGCTGCATTTGCAACCACAAACCACCCATCAACACCTCCACCAACTTATCAAGACCATTATAATTCATATTCAATCGACAACCAACAACCACGATTCGAAATGAATCATCCTCAGGCTCATCTCTTTGATCCACATCATTCAGCACAACCACAAGCACAAGCGGCTGCGCCTTATTCTTCCTACGAAGACGTTGATGATACCCCTCCATCAATTTCTATATCCATCACCTCCTCCCTTTCAGTCAAGGGATCTAACAACGTGGTTGGGATGGACACAGGCAGCAGTGCTGCAACTATAGCTCGTTCCCTTGTCGACGCTATCAAGAACACTAGTATGAGTGCTATGGGCATTCCAATGATTGACGAAGAAGGAAAGCCACGGACTATTAACGTGGTTGTTGATGCTGGCGTGACTGTTGATGGATGTGACAATATTGTTGGGGAGGAAGTTGCCAAGATGAGGTTGGACGTTTTGAGGAAGAAGGCTGGCCTGGATCAGAAGGATAAAGAGAAACAGAATGACGAAGAAAGCGAGGAGAGTGAGGAGAGCGAGAAGAGCCAAGAAGATAGTATGAAGGATGAAGAGGGTGACGAGGACGATAATAAAAATGGAGTGGATGATGATGAGACCGAGGAAGAACAAGAGAATGAGGATGAGGAAGGAGAGCAAGAGCAAAGGCAAGAACCAAAAGAAAGGAATGAAGATGGAGACGATTCTACTACCGTGGTTGAATCCGCTGAACTCGCTGATAGCAGTGGTGATGAGCTTGCATCAACTAACGGAAAGCGAAGACGGGAGATTACTGAGGGCTTAAACATCATAATGAATAGCAAGCGGCCTCGTCTCGAGTAATCCTTCACATCATTTGTTTGCGACGTTGAGGAGGCAATAAGCAGCCATATGCTTTTTTAGTGAACAGCAGAAGAACACACTCAGAGGGTTCTTTTAACGGTTCTACGACACCTGGGAAAGGCAGTGCATAAGGAGTGGGTTTTATAACTGTGCTTCTATTTTTTTTAAATGGCGTTCCGGTACCTTTAATCATTCAAAAGAGGGAGGCAGTGTAGGAAAGGAGAACCAAAAATTGAACCATGCATCCACAGCGTGCATATAATCATCAGCAGTTTTAGAGAGGAACTAATAAACTAAGATTGCAAGTCCAGATGAACTTTCATTAGATACCTAGGGCAGTTTTCCTTCACTTCTCTTCCTCCTGTTCTAATGTACAAAATACAAGAAGTCAAATTCATTGATCAATTTAAAAAAANGTTCATGATCAAGATTAACGTCTTGAGGCTCCTTTCTCTATCCCTCTCTTCCTTCCTTCCATTTTCTTCATTCCTAGGAATCGAATCTTTCGAATCCAAACCGAACAATCTAGTCCATTGCTTACTTCCTTACTTGCTTGCTTGCTTGAACAACGTTGCAGATGAGGTGAGTCAAGAGACTCCTCTCCCGCGTACGCTTTGTTTTCAATAAANGAAAAAAAAAGCCATGCAAGCAAAACGATATATAGTGTAAAAGCCAACATAATAATACTCCATACAAAAAAAAAAAAAGAAAAGAAAANGACTTTCAAAAATATGATATGCCCCTCCTATTCAATCCATTTCCCAATATTCCCTTGTAGAACTCCGACAAACAAAAAACTTCAAACAAGTGGACCCCAACCCCCAAAAAAACTTCTAGGACTGAATAAAAAAGGTAGTTCTTGGGTGGTTAAAGGGTCCGAAAAATGGGCGGATGTGGTGAGAGAAAATGGATGGATGAGCAGCAGAATCAGCGAACAACGGGTAGCTAGATAGGATAGCTAGCTCAGCGATAATCAGCGGGCCGCATGTCGTGTTTATGCAGATCCTTGGACCACTTTGGAAGTTTCCTATCGCGTTCGAAGAGGAGGCCACAGTTATTGCAGAGAGTCTGTTTTTAAATATGAGCCGTTAGCACAAAGAAAAATGAAAAATAAAAAAGGGGATGAAATGCCCTTAAAGTAACCAGACAAGAGGAGGATGGAGGGACTCACCCTAGGACCATGTGGACCATCCCTAACTGCCCAAACTGCCGTTCCCCAAACTTTACACTGCGTACATCGCCACGTGTTTCTCTCGTAGTCATTCAGACCACCCGTTGCACCACCATAGCCAGCCAATCCACCAACATCAGGCGTGCCACGTCCTCCGGGGGTCCCAGATCGAGCGAGCGGACTAAGACTCCTAAAGCGTCTCTTCTTCTTGCTTCTCTCACCACGGCCCATGCGTTCCTCAGCAGGCTCATCGAAGTAGCCCCTGTTCTCGGTAGCCTGTGGCATGCCACCCATCATCCCCGCGGAGGAGGAGAATCTGGCCGTTTCACGTCTGAGTCGTCGGATCTGGCGCTCTCGATCGCCTTCTCGCTTTTCGATCTCCTCTTTGGACAGCGCTTCGATCTTGGGTTCCCACTCGTCGGCTAAATGCTCGTTGTCGTATCTCCATCCTGCTTCGGCTCCGTGTGCGGCCTCGTTAGGAATCTCTCCTCCATAACCACCGACTAGGCCACCGCTCTCGCAAGCTTCCTTCTTTAGCCGTAAGACAGCTTCGTAGATGGCATGTGTCATGGCAGGGACCCATTCTCTTGGTAAGCCAATGTCAGCACATGTTTGTTTTGCGAACATCTCTGCGGTTCCTGGTGGGTGGAGGAGTGACCACTCGAATTTATCGGTGTAGAGGTGATTAGAAAGGTTGATGTTCAAGGTGACGATACAGCGGTACATGTCATCTGGGTTGAAATCGTCGGATTCAGGAGGGATTCTCGTGGCAGTGGCAGTAATGTTTTCAGTCTCAGCTGGAGGAGCGGTGGTTGGGGGTCTGCTGGAGGCGGAAAACCCATTGCGGAGAGGTGTGGCATTTCCACTTGCTGCTGGAGTTGCAGAGACATCTCGAGATGGTTGGGCTTTAATGGTTGTTACCGTTCCATTCGCAGTTGTGGTCTGTTGAGAGTGAAAGAGAGGATGAAGGGCAACGCCCGCATACTCTTCTAGCTGCGTGCGGATTTGCTTGCTAATTTCCATCGCCATTTGAGCGCGGTTAGGAAGGTCGAGATCTTGGACCATCGTTTGTGCGAATTGATCCGTCGTGGCCAGAGTCTCGTGTAAATTCCACAGGAAGAAATCTTTCAATCGATATGGAACCGTCGTCTCTTGTGGTCTGTATACTGGTAATGTGGCATCGATGTGCGGATAGCTGATGCCCTGAGGTATGGGCAAAGGAGGAGCGGGAGTGTAGGCTGGGATATCGAGGTCAATTCGGATTGGGATAAGGGTGAGAGGCAAGGCTGCTTGCGCATAATTTTGTAGTTCTGGTTTTGTGGCCCTCGGTTTTCCCATCCAGTCTCTCCATATCCCTTGGACTTCAACCGGCGCAGTGGCAGGTTTCCCAACTTTATCCCCCGGATCCTGCTTGCCTTGTGCGGTATCCTCCCGTCGAAGACTTCTTAATCCTGTTGGTCTCCTCTTATTATCGTCATCATCATCGTCATCATAGTCATAGCCATCTTCCGCGTAATTTATAGCTGTAGTTCCCCTCTTGGTTGTTCTTGATAGAGAAGCGCCAAGGGTAGTAGTAGGTTGGACGACCGGAGTAAGGAGGGAGTTGGTGTAGGTGCGCAATCGAGGCGCATAGCTAGATATGAAAGCTTGAGGAGGGTTTTTTGCCGTCATTGTGTTTGTCGACATTACAGGCTATAGTCGATAGCTTTGTTAATGCTAGTTGATGGTCGATGCTCACTTTTNGCAAAGAGCTGCGCGATTGGTGGCACGCTGCGCACTTTAGGATCTATGGGCGGGAAGCAATCTGAGTGCTCAATAACATTGTAGTAGGACTTGTCTGAGCTATCTTTATCGTCGCGGCACTGTCGACCGGTGGGGATTGTATTCGATCTTCCGAGCTTACTTGAATTGGTCGCGTCGCGATTTTGAATTTGGCGGTTTGGAGATGCACAGACAAGGTATGTCTTCACGCAAACGCTAGGCCACTTACGTGTTAGCGTCAACCTCGAACAGGTCCGCCTTCAAGTCGACCATTCTACTCTCCCATCCCTAGGCTCTGCATTACATGAGAAAAAATGGCACTGCTCTAACTACAGTAGTTACTTAAGCCCGTAGAGAGCAGTAGTAACAAAGTAATACTAATATCTGCTTCATGGTAATATATCGTACAAAACTCCACTCATTTTAAGCCCCATCCAAAGCACTTATCAAAGGAAAAGGTATATCATTACGTCTAGTATTACAGTCTTGGGGACCATCCCCAAAATCCCATTAGTGACCAGCATCAGCTGTAAACGCTAGCCAGAATACACTCACTAAATATAATCCCCCAATCCAATAAACGCCGTGTAATGCTTTCCAAAATTATACCATTACATCCCTCACTCGACACCTACCGAGGCTCGGGGTTATAAAATGTCACTAGCTCATGTGTCCCCTATCTCATTCTCCCCTCTCCGAGTAGGCTCGTGCATTATAAGCTCTCCCTCTCAAGCTTCAAAGCTTCCAGACTGGACCCCTTTATCTCAACCCTTTCTCAGTGTTCTCCTCAACAGGCCGTTTGCTGATCTCAACTCTCTTGCCAACCATATCCTTGATCGTGTCAATCAGAGTTTGTGAATCATCGAGCGCAGCCACATCATCTCCACCTCCAATGCTCTTCCCATTAACAAGCACATTTGGCACGGTTTTCCTGCCTGTAATATCGGCAAGTCGAGCTTGTAATCTGGCGCCGATTTCGTGCTGGTCGAGTTCCACGACGAAGGGAGCGGGGTTGATGTCATACTTGTTCAGAAGAATATTCTTGGCGCGTTTTGAATGAGGACAGTATGATTTAGAGAAGATGATTACTACACGAGTTAGAAAAGGGACTGTTAGCAAATAGCTTCAAAAAAGAGGATTGTCCATGTAGCTTTCAGAACGAATCCCAGGGAAAAGGAAACCTGGTGCTAAAACAAAAAGAGAGAAAAAGTAGATCCAATACTCACTAGGCGATTTCTTCAAAATGCTATTAAGCTCCACCTCAACCTCATGCTCCTCAGCTGTCTCCTCCTCCTTCACCGGTTCCTGCGCAGCAGCCCCTCCTCCGGACGTCGTAAACTTCTTCCTCCCCGCAACCCCCT
>NCSJ02000435.1:0-32191 GCA_002812745.2 Scytalidium lignicola | reverse complement strand
CTGTCTCTGGGTACTGATTGTCTCGTCCCTCTCTCTCACTCTCTCTCTATGTGTGTGTGTGTGTGTCTTTCTCTCTACTCGCTCTGGTCTACTCTACTATACTACTACTGCTACTACTGCTACTACTCCTACTCCGACTCCTGTTACGACCGTATGTATGGACCAAGAGGAAGCATCCGTCCACCCAACGCAGGGCGGGTACACGGGTGCGGGCACAAGCGACGCCTGGCTGGTTCTGGGCTGGGCTGGTGTGAGCGTGGTGGGTGTGGGCAGAGCAGAAGCAGCAAGCAGCAGCAGAAGCAGAGCAATGAGCAAAGTCCGTTGCAAGTGAGTGGAGAGCGAGAGAGAGAGAGAGAACGAGAGAGTCGAGTCGAGTCGAGTTTGGTTTAGTTTGGTTTAGTCAGGTAGTCAAATCAGACAAGGTCAAGTCAGGCCCAGTCTCTCCCCGGCGCGGCCTCAAAGTTCCCAATCCAGTCAGTTGGCCCATTTCCATCCTCGCCATCTTCCCTCTCATCGCCTTTCCGGGCTGGGGACTGGTCCGTTGCGAGGGCAGGAGGGCAGTTGGGCAGCGACGAGAATCTGCGTGCGATCGTGTGGGAAAGGAAGGGAAAAAAACATGGCTGCTTGCACCGCTTGCTGCTGCTGCTGGGGCGCCGATAGGTTCCTGCTGGGGTGAGGGCGCGCGCATGCCAAGGGGCCACGATGCGGTCTGTACTTGTACTTGTACTTTACTTGACAGGAGCAGGTAAGTTACGGTAGCAGCAGCAGCAGCAGCAGCAGCAAGCAGCATTAGCATTAGCATTAGCAGGCGGTGGGCAAGTGGGCAGTGAAGCAGCAGGTGGGCAAGTGGGCGGGGGTAGCGTTGGATTTCCGCAGCACAACCCAAACGGTACGTACTTTTCCCTTTCCTGCAATCAGAATAATACACACCCGGCTCTGCTCGGAGAGGAGGGGTCAAGGAGGAGAGGGTTGTGTGATGCTGATACTGCTGATGCTGATGGCTGCTGATGCCGGCGACAGGTCGTCGTGGTCATTGGGGTCTGCTCCTTGATGGCGTGGACTTGCCAACTGATAGGTTCGGCGACCACCAATCGAGGGAAAAACTTGAGGCAAGCTCCCAATCCAACCTTCAATGGACCATGGCTACCCAGAACGACGGCTCTGGTGGTTCCACGGCCTTAGATTCCGGGCGCAAAAGAGCAAATGAACTCGCACCCAGCCGCTGGCAGCACACCCCAAAACACCACCTGTACCCTATTGTTGCCCACGGCCGCCGCGGGCCAGGCCTTTCAGGGCTTGGAGTGCGTTGAGAGGTTTGGGTGTGCGTGTGAGTCGAGCAGTGAGAGGGTGAGAGGTGAGAAGAGAGAGCAGAGAGAGAGAGAGGCACGCGGAGCCTCGAGCCCAAAGCAGCAGCAGCAGACCATCAACGTCGTCAGGCCGCTGCTACGAAGGGCAGGAGAACTGCAACACCAGCAAAAGGGCCCCTTTCGTGCTTCCGACATCCCCTATTGGAGACGCCCATCATCGCCTCCCACTCTCCGCGGGCATGGAGAGCTTTTCAGTGACGCCCTGAATGGTCGTCACCTCGCTCCGTCGGCGACTCATTGGTACCATTGGGACTGGTTTGGTTTTCTTCACCGTCACGAAGGAGCTTCCGGATGGCCTTGGTGGAATCAATGCCCAACCGTTTCAGAGGCCATAATAAGGGGCGTGGTCCCTTATTGGGTAAACCAGGCGAAACCAGGCAAAGCCGGAAGCAACTTTTCTTCGCACTGGACCAGTACAATATTACAATATTACAATATCACAGTAAAAAAAAAANGGTAAAGAGGTTTGATGTCTGACCGGAAGCCCGTTTGGGAAACAGTTCAGGAACAGACCACACACGACTAAGCAAAGCGTCAGTCTTCCTTCCCAGCTTCCTGGAGAGACAAACGGCAGAAACTCCCGTCCCCGGCAAACGGCAAACGGATTGCCCTTAACTGTAACTGGGCTGAGTCCCGCCTTCAATCCCTGACTCCCATCCCATCCGTGCACACGCATCTTCTTATTTGGATCCAAGAAGTAATATGATCGCCAGAAGCCTCTTCTCGCCTTCGCCTTCTCGCCCTGTTCTCGCACGCTTTGGGCAGGGCGCGCGACAATCCATCCAAAAAAGATTAGATTCGGTTACCGTTACATACAGCCCAATTGTACTGTCCTGGACCTCCGTACCTCCGTACCTCCTCTTCTGCAATCAACTTTGGTGTAATACTCCGTATGGTATGTGTATGTGTATGTGAAAGAGAGAGTGTGTGAGTGTGAGTGTGAGTGTGTGCATGTGTGCGCTGGATGCAAAAGGCAAGGCAAACCGGGAGGCGCACTTGTTTTCTCAAAACAAAACAAAAAAGGTTGCCATGTTTATTTTCCTTTCCTCTCTGCTGGATTGGATCTCTTCGTGAAACCCTCTTCTTGACTGGATGAACTCTCTCCTCTCTCCCTCTCTCGTGCAGCATCTGGCATCTAAGCATTATTGGACGGGAAAAAACCTCCACTCCCAAGGGGCAATGCAAATTCCATGGCATTGTGCAATAGGTCCAAAAACCTCTTCCAATTTCTACACAACCGAATCTAACTAACTACTGTACTGTTACGGTACTTTGGCCTATGTACTGCTACTCTGTACACAGTAGTTTATGTAGCTTAGCTACAGTAGTCTAACTAATCATCCTATTACAAACACACCCCCTGGTTCAAACATCCGCAGGCGAAAGTTTGCAACAGCAAAAAAAACCGGGAGATCCGCACAAGCGTGCTGGGAAATCTGCACCAGGGATTATTACAGTAGTTTAGGAGTTGCAGGTCCCCGCCATGATGACTACTGGTACAGTACAGAAAACCCGTAACAAATGATGGAGAGAGAGAGAGAGGGGGAGAATCAAAAAAMGCTACCCAGAGACGATCTCTCTCTCTCTCCCCTCCAAAGCCACCGCGGACTGCCAAATCAGGAATCCAGCGGTCAGCCATGCCCGAATGAGTTGGTTAAGAGTCACAGTGGGGAAACCCTTTGAATTGGGGGCACGGTTTTTCTTTTTTTCTTTCTTTTTCGGAAGTTCTGCCGTATCGCTCACGGGTGTGGTTTTGTTTGTTTGTTTATCCCTAGTTAGTACAGTAATGAAGAGTTAGTGGCTGGTGAAATGCAAGCTGTATACAGAGTACGGAGGTACATGTGCATGTACATGTACATATACAAGTACAGTTACAATTTGATCAGAAGTGAAAAAAAAAAMCTGCCTTACAAGGAACCATGTACAAAAGTCTACAGGGAAAAAAACCCTACAATTAATCGCAAGAGGAAAATTGAAAATCAGTTTCATCATCATCATCATCATCATTAATCAATTGTTTGACAATTACTCCGTACCAGCCAGCCAGCCAGCTGACGAATTAATTATGGAAAAACCATCTATTCTTCTCACCGCCCTCCTATAGGCGATTACTCATGCCAGCAAAGCCGTTTTGCGGGGCCCCCCCCTCATCATTCCATTCAATTGGTCAGCGGGAAACTCTAAATAAAAAAANCCGTTTCTGTCGGTCTGTAGGTGTGGAACTGTAACTCTGTAACTCTGTAACCTGGTAAAGAAAAGGCATTAATTCCATCCCAAGACAAAAATAACCCGTCCTTGTTCCGGTGAGGGAAGGACGTAATCCACTCCTGCTTCTTTTTTTTTCGTTGCTTGTAATATTTTCTATTCCAAGACCCAAGGCCCAAGGCCAAGACCAAGGACAGGCGCACGCTCTCACTCTCACTCTCAACTCTCAATATACATGTACTGTACATGTACTGTACCCAATAATTGTACCCATGACTTGACTTCGCCCCATTAATCCTCAAACACAAAACAATAAGAATTCCCCATCTGTTTTATATTCTGAAACGTGTAAAAAGCTGGGAGAATGACGCAGCTAATTTGGGCGTGTGTTGCATTAATTAATCGTTTGCTGTGTCTGATCTATCCTTTCTTCATATTGTTATAGATGTATGTACTATGATGTACTATGTACTATGTACCTTCGTACTTTGCAAAAGGGTCGCTAGCTAGTTACTGTACTACACTTCGACATTTTTCTAAACTTAAATCTACTAATCTACAAGTACTAACTAAATTTAATTTATAAATGAGCCATGATTACAATAGAAAAGATTCCAAAACCCCAAAGTAAACCAAAATAACTAACTTAGAATATTTCCATCCGTCTCAGCCGCGCACGCGCGCACCATGACTAATACCATCCTATCCTATCCTATCCTATCCGTAACGGGGTATTTTCGAACAAAAATCCCCATATTGTATACAGTACAGTAACAGTAACAGTAACAGTACAGTAGTACATGTAAATTATACGAGGTTACGTACAGTAAGTAAAGTAGTAGTACATTAGTTTAGTACAGTACTTCCTGTAGCTACATACTTGCTTTAGTCCCTTTTTCGTACCCGGTACATTCCATATTTTTTCGCCTCACTCCTCTTCACCTCTCCATCCCTCATGTAAGCAGCAAGAGGCGCGGTTCGGAATGGAGGATGAGCAATGCGATCAGCCCCCCTCACCTCACCTCACTCACTCACTCACCTCCCCTGTGGCAAGGTAAGGTAAGGTGAGGTGAAGGGGGGCAGTGTGGAAAGGGAAGGGGGCGAAAAGAAAGAAAAAATCTTGCCCATCCAAGAAGCGGTGTAGAAAAATAACCCCCCCGATAGATTGGGCTGGAACGGACGAGGCTGTCCGAGGCTGTTTTTTTTTTGTGTTGTTGTTTACTTTACTTTACTTTCCCCGTAACCCGCGCGTTGGAGAAGATACCCAATCCAATCGATGAGAATGGATTCCATAATTCTGAAACACACGACCTCTCTCCCCCTTTTTTTGTCTTGGGTTTCCTAAACACTTTCTCTCTCTCTCTCTCTTTTCGCTCCTGAAAATAGAAATTTTCTACACTCTACCCCCCCTACCCCCTTGTTTAGGCTTGGAGGGTTTGGAGGGGCTTGGGTGTATGTGCGTGACAGTTTTTCGATGGGAATAGAGGCCTTGGGTTTTTCATACGACTGACTGACCATAGAGTCATGTGCTTGCAGCAACGATTTGGGGACCCGCTTGCTTGTTCCGAGGGGAGGGTGATGTGCTGTGCTGGTTGTTGATTTCTTCAACCGTCACCTTGCCAATACCCGCAAAACTAAATCTCCACATGCTTCCCGAGGGACAACGAGGATATACTCAATATGATAATGTTTAAAAGATGAAATTATGCAGACGTAATAATGAGCTGGTGTGGAGCTAAGCCGCAATATGATGATAATGATTCTTCTATTCGTCTGTATTTTTCTAAAAGAAAGGGGGAAAAAAGGAGAGGAAGGACAAGTCAAGTCTGCCTTGCGAGGACACTTCAGTCCCAGTATGCCCCTCCACTTTGACATGTTGAATCACGCCAGTACTGACAGATGCTTCTAATGCAGGTTCAGTCACAGCCTTTCAATCTGTAGACCAAAACGTAGATCGTAAGTCGTAAGCAAGAAGAGAGAAAATGATGATCATGGAAATGATCATTTTGATACTTAGACGCCACCCATCTATCCTCAGGGACCCATATGCGCTGTTTCCTAGAAAATGAAAAAAAGGGGTATCATTTAGTTGTGTCATCCATATCAAGAAAATTTTACAAAATCCTGCTGCATTTTTATGCCTGGATCTGGCGCTGTGTCGTCATTTTGCAAGATTTCTTCTTCGTCGAACTCATCAGAATCAACATCATCACTGTCGATCTCTTCCTCCTCTTCCTCGTCACTTGAGATATCACTGCTAGAGTCTTCTGCTCCTGTGTCTCCCCGAACTGCTTGCTTGCGTATCACACTCGCCTTATATCGATGTGGTAATTTGCATCCTTTTGTGTTGCAGACACCTGTGTTACTAAAGTCAGGGCACTCATGAGCGTGTTTGTCTTGACAGCTAGCTCCTTTTTCACAATAGCCATAAATTGCAAATGGCCTGCAAATTGGAGCTGTTGGTGCTACACGAACATGAGCATAACGACAATTCGGGTTGGAGCAATTTCCCTTCATAAAATGCAGACAGAGAGGTGTTCTTTCTGGGATGAGTTCATGCGAAAGATCACAAGAATCTCCACTTGGGCATGATCCCGTCTGAAGAAACTCCTTGCAAATTGCAACTTTTGATGCGTCATGGATATACGGACATCTTGGGCCTTTGGTGCATGATCCTAAATAACTGTAGTGTTAGCTGCTGCCCAAATCTGGCTCTTCAAGCAGATTCGTCCTTAGACAAGAATAGTCGAGCAGGAAGAAAGGAGCTACCCGTTGTTGAAAACCTCTTGCAAGGCTCATTGATCTTCTTGATCTTCGCATTTTTCCTAGTTACCAAATCATCAGCACTCATCGCAAAAGAAATATACCTTCAGAGTGTTATAAGAGTATAATAAACCCCATACCGGTGAGCCTTTACTATTCCAGCACGATACATATTACCATTTTTGCTTCTATAAAATCTGACGCCTCCAACTAAGGCGGTTTTTGGCGTAGCCTTTGCTGCATTGATATCACCTGAACCGTGTGAGCTTAGACCTGCCTGTTGTTGTCCAACCGCATTGTTGGCCAGTGGTATCTGTATTTCCTCACCAGAGACTTTCACAAGCTTGCTTCCATTTTTTGCAACCCGAAACCGAATGCCTTGAATATCGATCTCATAAACACCAGGGATATCACTAGGTCGTGACGTCACATTTCCAGCAGTTACGATGTTACTACCAACTCGCTGCAGATGCCTACTAAGTTTTGCCTTCTCTCGTTCATCTCGTTGTTTGAGTTTCTGCATTCGTGTCTCCTCGATAGCCTTGACTCGGTGTTGACTGTTTTTCTCAAAGACAGCTGTATTTATGAGTTGCAGATGGCGATCAGTTTTTGATACCCATGCTGGGGCCTGGGTCTTTGACTGCTCGATGTCCGCGTCGGTACTTTCGAGGACTTGGCCTGCAGGTTCCGATATCGAGGGATTCGAGTTGTTGCCATTCAATACAAGGGTCTTATTTCTGTGGATTTGAGACGGCCGACCACCCCTTGCATATCCTCTGGTGGAGTAGGTACTACGGCCACTACGACCCCTTGGTATCCATCCTGCATGTGCTTGGGTGCTATCGTCAGATGTTGCGATTCGTTGCTGGGACTCTTGATGCGTAGGGATCCTACCTCCCAAACTATTTGTATACGGTACTGGCGATGACGTTTGGCTATGTGGATGACTCCCTGTGGATTGATTGCTCTTATGCCGATTTATTTGACCTGCCACACAATGCATATCAGATACAATGCACGTATGATGGTTCGGTGGCGCAAGCTTACCAGCTAGTTGGCTAATCTTGGCTAGGATCTCTTGATCCTCGGAGGCCATTATCGAAAGCTATATGTTAGACAGTATTTTAAATAATTAAGTTCTATACAAAGAGAAAGTTCCTTGTATTGGTTGTGAAAGGGAAAAAGTGTAAAGGAAAATATGTGAACGCAAGCCACAGTAGAAGGTGTTGGATATCCAGACCGCTCGCGCTAAGCGACCTAGGATTAGCGTTAAATGTTAAAGGTTCCGACGTCAGCAATAGATCCTTGTCAACATCTAAGCTATCTAGATACTAACATCATTGCAAGAATTCGCGACGCGGAACAAAGAAAACACCATTGTTGCATATATTCGACTTCTTTACGCAATCTGCATGGAGGTTCTTCGATAATAATACTCAGAAGGAGCCATGGCAGACCCTCTCATCAAGCCAGATCCTGACGCTCCAGTCGCCTCTCCCGCAAACTTTGAGGAAGAAGACATTTACGAGGATGCTGGAGACCTCGAATTTAATACTGATCCTATGTATCAGACACTCTATCTGGCTCGTGTTCCCAAGTACTTATGGGAGGCCTGGTCAAAACTAGATGATGATGCAGAGATTAGGATTGGCACTATTAGGCAGACATCTGAGGTCATGCCTGACGGACAGCAGAAGGTATGTAGCCCAGAAGCCAGAGAGGATCGCAATGCTGATATGCACATTAGACATCATTATCAATGCTTCTTTCGTCAGACTTATCAGAACATCAAATGGTCCCTAAAGAATATGTATTGGATGTGACAGAGGAGTCTGTTAAGAATACATTTGTTTTTACAGAGCAAGATCTTCCGGGGTTTAAGTCGAAGTCAAAGCAAAAATTCGATCCCACTAATGCCAATATGCCTGCCAGACTCACCCGTGAGAAACAACAAAAGTCGGCGACGAAAGGCCCATATGATCCAAACAAAAGATATCAGCCTTATTTCAGGAAGGCAATACCAAGTAAGTTCTGCAGATTCAAATGGTGAATCATTACTAAGTGTGTGATCTTAGAACGAACCACACTAGTGGGAAGAATCGCACATGAAGTCAATTGTGTCGCAGTTGAGAATGAGGAATCAGAACGACTTCTTGCGGAGCGAACACTTGAAGCTATGCGACCGAAATTGGGTACTAAATTCCTAAATGAAGATGTTTCAAGTATTGGACACGGTTTCATCCAACCAGGCACTGTTGGCGCAATGAACACATTTGGTGGATTCATCGTAAGTGTAGTGATGCTTGGTTCAATGTGTTTGGCTAATATTTTCAGAAAACCAAAGGAACTGCTGCCGGGAATCGCCCGCAACTCAGCAAAACTGCTCGTATACCACAGAACGAACTTTTGGACAAGATTTTCGAGTGCTTCAGGAGGTACAATTACTGGTCTATGAAGGCCTTGCGTGCAGAGTTACAACAACCAGAAGCTTACCTCCGCGAAACATTGGAGAAAGTTGCTGTCCTGGCGAAGAGTGGGCGCTTTGCCACACAGTGGTCGTTGAAACCGGAGAACAAGCTTGACAACTACCAAGGTGTCGGTGATGCTGTCGCACCGGTTTCTGACAATGCACTCGGAGACGAGTCTGAAATGGGAGATGATGAAGATGAAGATGAGGATATTAAATTTGAGGATGTGGTTCCCTGAACGGGCCTCTAATACTCCATGCATATATCGGCGTTATGGGGGATGCATATTTGCATCAGGCGGTGTTTTTGGGATTTTGAAACACTTACAGGGCAGGAAATAACACCTGGAAAATTGTGTGCTACAACAGAATAGAAAATATTGGATTTGGGATTGACGATATCACGTTGTGTTGTCTCTTTCAAATCTGGTTTCTCATGCAGCCTTGGCACACTTTCCCCTCTTATTTCTACCCTACTGTTTGGCCGTTCTACGACTTATTTTAGCACTTCACTTCTACCTCATGGCAGCGTAGAATCATATTAGTACAATTTCCAGGCCTCAGCGTATTCTCTTTAACTAATGCCCATACTCTCTACTCACCTTTGACCCACTAATAGGCCATCAACCACCTTGGGGAGCTACTTCGCTACAAGTCTAGAAAGGATGAAAGATTCCGAGACCGGGCTTCCCGATCTGAGAACGTGCCCCTTCATACGTAAGTACTTTCATACAGTGGTTACTGAGTTAGTACCTTCGGCCGTCGGACAAGCTTATCGAATTTGGACCAGACGACCGAGCTAGCTTATCAGCCGATAAGCCCCGCCCTGTATCTTTTGGCGCAGAGAGGGATGGAACCTTTCAAAACAACCAACACACAAGAGGTCAGATGTGCCTGTCATTCTCTCTCATAAACTCCAGACGCTCGCTATCTGTGTTCTAAAAATTGCGAGTTGTTCAAGTTCGATGTAAGACACTATAACACTATATGCGATCGCGTGAGCTGCCCTTATCTAAACCGCCAGCCTCTTCAGGATACCCCGCACATCTCGAGGGTCACGGGCAACGGAGAACTGTTTTGAGTAGTGAATACAGATAGTTACGGTATGATTTATGAAAAATGGGATGGTGCATATCTCGACGCTTCCTCGGTCTCTTTCGAGGGGGGCACATTGTGGCAGTGATGATGCAAGCTTCCAATAGCCGGTCTACTTAAACCTCGATTCTTCTTAGCCCCAGAACCAGCGCTTCTTTCGATCACTCAACCTACCTTCCAGAACTTGAGTTTCTACTCCAGATCGGAACCCAGCTGCCGACCAGTCTTCTAGTGCTCGCACTTAGAACCCCCGAGAACGCCAGCTACCCTGAACGTACATAGGCCTAAGGCACGGAAGGGTAAGGCGTGCTGCAGCTATCCATGGTGAGGTATATTTCCTCCAGTCACTTCCGTTACCACCTTCTCCTTCGCCGCCGCCAACTGCAAGGGACCCGAGACGGGGTTCATAAACTATTGTCGACAAAGGTCCCTCCTGGAGTTGAGAGATGCGGCATTTAAGCTCGCCAATGCGAGAGGGAGATGGGTTTAAGACATATCATTGTCATGAGCGCATGAAGAATGCTTCCACCTTTTCTCGGCGATACTCGCTTACCGTGCTTGAGCTCCTCAGCTATGAACACATTCCTGGTGATGAACTGAGAGACTGAATAAGATACGATTGGTTACTTTATATGCAAAAAGATGTAAGAGATATCAGTGCCTCAAATTCCATTCGTCGGGGTTTTCTTGCTGACACGTCAACACAGGAGTGGCAGAAGAAGAAAAGATACTGATTTGCTGCGTGTATCGCAACGATCAAACGGACTCGCTTTTAGCCATCACCACTTCCTGACAGCTTCTATCATATCTCAGGTTGATAGCAGTGCTACTTCATGGCCACGGGAAAAAAGAACCAGCTCACTTAGGACTGTTTTGGAAAACAGGAAAGATGAAGCCGTAGTCATCAAGTACAGATCCTTGATCCCCCCTGCAAATCCACTGCCAAACCATCTCCAGCGGCGTCGCAACTCCTCTTCAACAAACTCACTGAAGTCTTTTACCTCCTCTGTACTGAGAAGGAGGAAATATGCAACAGCACCTAACCTTGCTACTCTACCTGTAGAGATATTGGATGCAATATGCCAATGTCTACAGCAGCCAGAATTGCATGCTTTGATGCTCACAAATTCCAACCTTACCGAGGTTGCAGCATCATATCTTTATATTAAGCCATACTTTGCAAGTACATACCGATACGCTCAATTTGCCTGGACTGTAAGCCATAGGCAGCATTATGCTCAAATGGTACGAATACTGGATTTGAGTTACTGTGGGACTCAAGCGCAAAGAGACGGAGAATTAATACCTCTAGCAGGATGGAGAGAATTCAAATATCGGAATCATGATATGTACTATGCCAACCGTGATCGGTTAATGATGGGACCAATCGGCATGGGTCAGAAGCATTCTAGATCTACCCATCCACCTCCAAGTCCGTTGCTGAAGAGCTTTCACCGTACTAGAGATATTCCAGTGGGTGGTATATGTCATGTTTTGGCGGCTTGTAATGGGCTTCGGTAAGCAGAGCCCCAGTACTGAAAAAATCACAGCTATATCTAACTGGAAACCAGTAAGGTCAACTTCTCTCGGCTCCAGGTAGCAGCGGACTTTAAAGTCCAGCATGAAGACCATCTTCCAACAGCCTTCACAGGTCTGATCTTTGTCTCTGATGTTCCAAAATCATGGACATGGCGTGCTAATGAGCTTACTGCTGTCTTTGCTAATGAGATTATCTTCTGGCTCAAGAAACTAGAGCATCTTGAGACTATCATTGCTCGGAGTTCCCTGTGGTTGACGACAGCAGGAGTCAATGTTATTATGACTCAATGTCAGAGTCTAAAATATGTTGATTTTACGGGGTCAGGGATGGATATGAATGTTAGGTGGGCGACTAAGGGGTCGAAAGCTGAGGTGGAGAAGATCGTGAAGGAGATTGTGGAAAATACCAAGGGCCGAGAGAGACATTAGTTACTCTAATTACTTTGTATTTGGAGTTTCTGACACATTGGGTTGATATTTGGAGGGCGTTATTTAACGGGCATTTCGTTTAGGTGTGCTTCTCTGGCGTCTTTTGTCATTTTGGGGCATTGAAGTGAAATAGTGTGTTTTTTTCCTGAGAAAATCATACCGAAATTTATAATTTCAATTAACTCATTGACGTGAAGAAACCGTATTATATGTAGGAGTGGGAAGAGTTATGCGGCTTTGAAGCTCTTAGTGGTGATTGATTATTAAAAGTCCTCTGTAATGCTGCCTCGCTGCTCAAGAGCTACGTCGCTTGCTATGAAGCTCCCCACATCCCACCATCCAAACTCATGCCCCACCCCATTAACAACATCAACTTATCTGAAAGTTACAACTCTCAACACTGAGCTCAAGATGGTTTCAGTAAATGTCTCCAAAGCTCTTCAAGATATCGCATCATCTGCGGACAAGCAACAAGGCTATACCGGCTTGCTCTCCAACATCCAACTCGTCTCCTCCATCGCAACAGTGAACGATGACCTAATAGCAATCATCGACTCCATATTCGCAGAAGGTTCTCTCGGAATAGTAGCCACACGCTCCCTACTTGCAGCCTTTGTCGATGCTCTAAGGGATATCCCAGACAATGACACGAAAATTGCAATCGGCGAGCACGCGCTGTCCACGTTACAAGCACAAACCAGCTCCTTCGAAGAACAAAATGCCGTCATCCGAGAAGTCATAGCCACCGCACACGAAGGCAACGACGACTTTCTAGCTGCAGCACGAACACTAGCCGGTATACCCATCGAGTCATCACAGCGGAAGGTCACAAACGAAGAGAAGGTCAGGATATGGATTCGAATCACGCGGAATTATCTCGAGGCGGAAGATCCCACGCTCGCCGAGCAGTTCTTGAACAAGGCCAAGAACCTCATTTACACAGTCCAGGATCGAGACTTAAATCTGTTGTTCAAGCTCAGTCAGGCTAGGATTCAAGACGCCAGGAGGGAGTTCCTGGCTGCCGCGCAGGGGTACCAAGATATCAGTTTCCTGTCAGTCATTGCGGAGGAAGAAAGGTTGCATACGCTGAGTATGGCTATAAAATGCGCTGTATTAGCTCCTGCTGGTCCGGCACGAAGTCGTGCTCTCGCACGGCTTTACAAGGATGAGCGGTCTTCTGGGTTGGAAGAATACGGCATGCTGGAGAAGATGTTTCTGGATCGATTAATCTCACCTACTGAGGTTTCAAAGTTCGCTGAGGGACTGGCAGATCATCAACTTGCGAAGACATCAGATGGATCTACTGTTCTTGCTAAGGCTGTGGTGGAGCATAATCTGAGAAGTGCCTCGAAACTATACAATAATATAAGCTTTGATTCGTTGGGTTTGTTACTCGGATTAGATGAGGAGAAGGCTGAGACTACAACGGCGAGGATGATTGAACAGGGACGACTAGTGGGTAGGATCGATCAGATTGAGAGGCTTATCTGGTTCGAGGGCGGGGAGGCCACTGGTGAGAAGGGTAGTGGCAGGGCTGAGAGGATAGTAGGGAAGGAATTGAAGAGGTGGGATGCCAATGTTCAGGGACTGGCTGAGGAGGTTGAGAAAGTTACCTCAGAGTTACAATTACAATATCCTGTAAGTGCCAAAACTCCGTCTCTCTGCACAGTGACTCACACACCACATAGGACTTCGTTGCTGCCCATTTAGTCGTGTAATGATGATATGATGAAGATTTGAATGGACGAAATGCGGCGTTGGAGGCGGGTTATGGATGGGAACGGGTTACTTTGCTTGTAATCACCGTGCTGGAGTTTTTTATAAGGTTAGAGTCTATGATTCTTATACAAAAGCGCTGAGGTTTTGGAGCAGACAACATTCAAGACCCTGTCATACTTGATATGATTAGGGAATTCTTGAATTCTATTCCTATCATCTTTTAACCTTTCTTTGAAATGCTCATTGTCTCACCTAGATTAGGTGCTTTGAAAACCCCAATTACAACTTATCTAAAATTATCAGAGAGCTCATAACTCTTAGAGCTGTCAATCCAGCTGCAAAAAATTTCATTACGATACAGGATAACCAGAGCTATTACTGAATTCATATACCTTTCCCATGTAAATCGATAAGCTGCTACTCTTTCCTGCGTAGTATCCTTCCATCCCGTCATAAATCGCAAGAATAAATTCCACTTCCTACTAATCCAACTAGATACACCGGGCACTTATTGTAAAAACGTCGTAATCTTCAGCTGGTCTATTGTTTCCCAGAGAACCCCACTATCACTCGTATCAATCCCAATATATGCGTCCGTTGGTCCCTTACTAGACGACGCACTAAGACCATACTGGGGGCTAAGTTTCTCAACGCCCTTTTCAACAACCCAAGCACGAAAGGAGACACCAACTGTAGTTACGACATATACCCACAGCAACTCCTCCTCTTCTATGCACTTAAGAGCAACTTCTAGTGCTCGACCTTTATCACTACATTTACATTCCTCTGTATCATCCACACCCACGGTCCAGTTGCACTCCACCAAAAGCAATACCGAGATTAAACGATTACTCACATCGTCGTATCTTCTGACGATTATGTCGGCTTGTTCGTGGAAGTCTTCTAGAGAAGAGTAGTGGAAATTTAGATTCGTTGCCGTTACAGAGTAGATATCGCTTTCAGAGAAGGCTTGCTGCAAGTATGCTTGCCAGAATGGTAATGATTTATGTTCACTGTCCTTGACAGCTTCCTCAAAAAGCTTTCGAAGGAGGCCGGTCTGTGGAATGATACTCATGGTGGATTGAGCCTCTTATCTTCTTTTCGTTTTGACTTTCTTTCTGTTGCGTGAATGATTTCAGCTACCGTAAAGGTATGAGATCTGAAGAATAGTGGTAGCAAGATGTGTACGTGTAGAGAGAAATAGAGTAAAATATATTTTACTGTGTATATCTATCTCTTCTCAACTAGAGATGGCATTTCTTGAGGCATATTTGGTCTGTTGCGACATTTAAGCGCCCACATGCAATGGAACACATTACCAACAGCATGGTACTGTAAACCAACATGCAAGGCTCCGAGAACCGAATTTTTTTGACCATCAATTTAACCATTTTTCAACACAAATACCGTAGCTAATACATATTACTGTATAAGATCCAAGAAAGTCGGGATTGCTGCACTTATATATATATCTGTAGAAGAATCTCCTTCGGCAGAGGCTCATATTTCATGAAACTAAGTTAACTTACAGAGTCTACAGAAACGCTGGAATTGCGTTACTGCATTACATTTCGGTATGTATGTTCGCTGGTGATCTCCTTGAAGTGCATTCATTTTCTTATACTGGCATAGTTCTGACTTCAGCTCTAACTGCCTTTTGAAATATATCTTCTCATGCTTCCCTGTTTCTTACTCCGATAGGATCAACCCTATGCTCTCTCATTGCTGTACTTATACCGGGTACTATACCCTTTGATATTCCCATTTATTCATCATGGAAGGCGCTCCGTTTTATTGCATCCCACAGCCTCACTGCAGATTATGCCGATTTGAGGTTGAGGATGGCGAATTAGTTGTTGTTGGTGAGATATATATATCCGTAACCTATTGAACTGGTCATTGCTTATTCATTTCAGAAGTACATGATGAACGAGCATCTTCTGAATTCCCATTCTTTCAAAATACAATATTCTTCGACAAAGATGCCTCCGGAATTAAATTCCACATGTGTTGTCGTAACATATGCCACTTCCTTGGTCGGCAGAGCGCGTGTTTCCATAGCAAATGCTACAACTTTAAGCTCCACCCAGTGTCACCAAAGCTCCTTGCTGCCACAAATTATAAATTTAGACCAACAAATTTCGAAGAACTATGGCGAAAGAATCGTATTACGCAAATCCTAGCGGGAAGATTGATGCATGCGCCATGGCCGAAGAGCCTTCCCGCCGAACTATGGCAAACCATAGCTGGGTTTCTTCATCAGGAATGTGCAGTAGTGACTGGTCAAGAACAGGAGCTCGAGGATAGTTGTTCTGATTCCGTAGTTGACCTTTCTCGAGATGTGTATGCCAGCTATATCACGATTGATGGTATTCGTTACATCAGAAACTTGCGGAATTCTACTGCTTCAGAAGCTGAGCAGGGAGAAAGTCTTCTGCTCGACACTCAAATCATGCGAAATATTCAGTTTGCTTATATTTTGGAGGACCATTTTGGAATTAGGCTGGTACGGTTTGTTTCCTCTAACAACGATCGACACGGTTCCGACCTTAGCATACCTGGGCTATGGTGGAGACAGACCTCCACGCTCAGCAGCATCTCGAAGATCAAGACGAAAACTGATGTAAGATGAAGAAACTAACCGTCATATTTCAATCACAGCTAATACCTGATTAGGGTTTAAAGCTTAGAGACATTTATAATGTAAAAGAGGAAGGTATATCTACCCATACCAGTATCAGTTGTCCAGTCGCTGCACCACCCACTGCCACAATTTTTGATCTCACTACTCTTCAACGCCCACCAGAACTACCTGATGGCCTTCGGATGTGTTATTTAGATTGCAATGGCCCACACACTACCGGATACTCTGCAGCTACAAACGGAGTAAGTATTGCTACGATACAAGCACATGGAAAAAATATGGACTATGGGCTCTATAGAGATGTTGATCGTTTTTTTGCTGGGACTATGCTTTGGATATATATGCCTATAGACCATGGCGAACATTTGACGGAGATCCATAGAAAATTTGGATTGAGACACGTGAGGCACGACTCTCTTGGATTGACGGTAGGATTCAGAAGCCAAACTAAATTTCTTTCACTAACCTGGAAGCTTTTAGTTCACTAGCAACTGGGGACGAACTACAATGTTTGGACACTACTTCCCCTCATCTGAACACATTCAATTCGATCCTATTTATACACCACCAAATAATCCATCACGACTATACTTTAATAAATGGGACTCAATATCAAGAGGATATGAAATCAAATTCATAGGATTTGATCCTACAAAACCTACAACATCACATACTCATCCCAACTTTCTTACTCCCATATCACCAAACCCCATGAGACAATACAATATACCATGGTGCTATTCCTCTTGTAGTATGGAAGATGTTGTGGAGATAACTCTATGTGTTGACAAAACAGCTTCTCACACACCGATCATAGGCATGCTTCTTCTCTACAGCAACAATCGCCGGTCCTGTGTGGGGCAGTATCGGCTCGACTGGATCATCAAGCCATTTAGAGTTGGTCAAGCTAGAAATTTACATATAGGGACTGGGAGGACGAGTATGGGGTATCCCTATGTTTCATATGTTAACGTTCATCCCCCTACGGATCGCAGCTCCTCGTGGACCTGGCTTGACGTTCCTTGGAACGGGACATTAGAATGGTGGTTCGCACAATTTCGAAGTGAAATAAACCATTGCAATTGAGAAGATCTTTAGATAATAGTATCTCTCCTCCTTCCGGCTGATTCTATAAATAAGACAGTCTACGTGTTTTGGCATGAGATGTCACCACTAGGATCGTTACATATCACCATTCTGCAAGAAAGACACTAGGTCAATTGTTGTCCCTAAAGTCACTGAGAAATATAAGATGCATTATTTCAAAAGCCAAACTATTACAAATACAAAAACGAGATATAGGATAGCCTTTACACGAAACGCCACACACCTTGGTTATAAATGAAAAGGTTAAGCAAAATATATTAAGCATAGAGGAAGAAGAGAGTGGAAGAGGCTACATAATAGACATTAGGAACAGAAAGCAGAGCATATTGTAATTTCATACGTCCGTAACATTCTTGTCAATAGTTGTGAGCTAGGTATAGCTGCACTTCACTCTAGATCTAGCCGCTGGTCAGGTTGGTCTCCCCTCCTGGCCTCCATCCCACTGCCACCCTCCTCATCCTCACAAACCCTACTCTCCCACCCTCTTTCCAGCCCACTAAGAATCTCCCTCAACTCCCCCATCGTCCGCCTAAGTCTCGAAAACGCAGCATCAAGCCTATGTTTATTCCATCCACACCTAGCACACAATCCTTCCATCTTATGCGTATGCATCGGATGACTGTTCATCGTGTTACATGCTATAGGCCACTGTCTGTTGTTGTAGGCTGCTTGGATCGGACAGGGGAGGACTTCTGAGCCCCAGGCGTAGTGGTTGCAGGTTGTGTAGATGAAGCGTTTGTGGTAGCACATCGTATTGATATTAGCCTCCAATAATACGATCGATCCGATCGTATGAGGGAGGGTTTTTNGGCTAAGCAAAAAAGGGGGGATGAGAAGTCCGAGATTGTCTGAGGGAGCAGGGAGGTTCGGCTGGGAATTGAAAATAAAAATGGCTGGTTTTTAATCTTCATTTCCCTGTTGTTGGTTCCTTCTGGTAAGAAAACTTCATGGATTTTCATGGACATTTCCTGAGTCTTCTCATGTAAAATATAACCCATAAGTGGGAAAGGTGTTTTGAATCAAATAGATTCCACAATAACAGGATATGGAACTCTTGCTTTGTGATTCCCATAGCACACAAAGCTTGCCGACTCAATGACCATGAAACCAAGATTTTGGATCTGAATCTTTTTGTTTTCTATACAAAAGCTTGTCTCACCTACCAGACTTAAACAATGAGATGCTTCCAATGATTCAAACCATTCGGCTAGCTACCTGAGTCAGATCCTGCAACAGATCAAAAGGTCTTGCAAAATAATAGCATTAGATAGTCATGGGTTCTTTATATTAATAATTGGGAGTAAATGATTATATCCATATGGACAAGAATCCTAACAATATGGTTAACCTCACATCATCCCTAACAAGGAGAAGGAGTTATGAAGGACATACCTCACATCCGTACCTCTTCACACATGTTCTATACCTTTTGTTTTGAAGAGCTACAACAAACATCCGCTCCAGAGCGGTGATACCCGTCCGTATTAAATGCAGACAATCTCAGTCATTTATGACCCATCCCAGCCTTTGACCTCCTCTGACCTCAAACACCCTAGACACCACACTTCTCCTTCAGGTCCCCTCTCTACACAACATCGACTACACACCATCCTCCTATGCTCCAATTTCCTTCTCATACTCTCCTCCAAATTCCCTAATGCACCAACCAGATCACCACTTTCTTCCCCAGTAAACGAGAATGACGGTGGTGGCGGCGGCAGCATGTGCTCATCTTCTTCTCTCACTAATTCATATCCCATATACCTCTCGCATTCTCTAATGCAGATATAGCAAGTCCTCTTCTCGCATCTCTCGCAGTATGCGAATGAATCAAGATCCGCACGAATCGTAGGTTTACGGTAGCAGATATGGCACGGACGGAGATCCATCGTCGGCTTTGCAGGGGCATTCTCACTGGTCTGCTGCTGATATGGATACTCGGTGGTATTTCGAGGAGCATTGGCGTTGTTGTGATGTTGTTGTTCAATGAGGTCAGAAGATCCGATCTCCACACGCTGTCGCTTACTATCATGTTGTAGCCGTCGAGGTTTTGGTATAATATGTCTTCGTGATTCCGGGGAAAACTGATGATCTCTCTGTTCTTCCGTCCCATCGATACTACTAAAGCAGGTATCGCCTCCTCCTCCTCCAGACAAAGTTGCATGCCGTGGCAAAGGTAAGCTGTGAGAATAAAAATTACCTGTCAGCGATTATCAACTCGAGACATCTTCCACTAGAACTAAACCTACCCTGAAAGCTTCATCTGTAACCCAATACTACTGGCGTCATCTCTCCTCCTCTTACGCAGCGTTGTTGCTGTAGTTAGAACTTGTGCTACGGAAGGCATTGTTTATTGATTTCCCCTCTTCTGCTCCGAAATCATGACACGATGGATCGACTTATGCCCTTCTCTTGAACTAGTTGAAGAAAAACTGTATATAGGACCTTCCTTATGGCGAGATTGGAGTTGATAGAAGCGATAAACAGCCGGCGTGTTGAGAGTTGAAAGCGAAAGAGGTTGGAGAGAGGTTGGAGGTTGTCGGGTGTCGTTTCCCTAGTCCAGGGGATCAACGGGAGAGGGTCGGAGGCTAATTGGCGGGCGGAATAAGGCGACGGAAACAAGTTGATGCGCTGGACTTACTGTAGAGGGTTGGTCCAGTGGCGAAGCCTGGAGTTAAGGCGTCCGCAGCCCTGAACTTCCCCCTGGCTTCAGCCTAATCAATGCAGCACCTGAAACATCCGCATAACTTACTTCCTACGGAGAAGTGACTCGATATCCTATATCGAAATCAAATATAGATAGGCCAGCTGTTCAAAAATAGCTTCATTATTAAGTAATTAATCTACTGCCAATTTAATTAATCATACAATCCTATAATGCAAAACTCCCAAATCCATGCAATCCATATCCTCATCCACCCGATCACAACCGCAATGCCCATAATAACCTGCGGAGCCGCAAGAGAATGAGCTATGCTTTATGTGGACTATATACTCTTTTGTGACAAGCGCATCAGGAATGATTCTTCCGCTCGTTTCCCTCATTTTCCTCATTTTCACGTATTTATCAATGCACTGGTATAAAGTTACTCCACCGACATATACACCCACCATCTCCACCGTCAAATCCACCCAAAGCCGGATCAGAGCTGTTGGTGAACAAACTTGGCGCCGGATTGATCAGACTTCCACCTGCTGCTCGATTCTCTAGCCTAAATGTCCCAGTATTCGGAACAATCTCCTCTCGATCATTCATTCCATAGCAATAGATAGATTTCAGCGATGCATCCCCTCCATGACGGTCTATAGTGATTGTAATGGGATACGGGAATGTTCCAGGTTGGATGAAGGTAATAGGGGTGGACTGTTTCTTGACGAGCTTTGCGTTTGATGAGCCTGTGGAAGTTGTACCGTTAAGTAATCGCGCCGTGGTGTTCATCCTCGTCCACATTTGCACTAAAAACCTCGTCTGTGCCCATGTACACCTAGCTACTGCTTCAGACTCCGAACAGCCACCGTTCTCATCATCTGGAACTACACCATCGCCTGCTGCATTGTTGTTAAGAGCCGCGTTAGTTTTGAGGAATATGGAACGGTCAAAGTAAGTGTAGAACCCGTAATGTTCCGTTAGGAGACCGCGATCGTAGAGCCGGATCGGTTGTTGCGAAGGAAAAGGTAGAAGATTTGCAGGTGCAGCTGTGCCATCTGGATTTATACTTGGTGGCGGAATCAGGTCGGTCACATTCGGGAAGGAGTTGGAGTCATTTGACGCGGGCTGCCGTTCTAGGACCTCACGTTTCGGTACTGACAAGGAGGAGTTCGTTGTTGAAAGGAATGAAATGTAGAATGGTGTAGCCTCTCCAGCTTTCTGGTCTGAAACAATTCCGTCTGTTGTATTGCCAAGGAACTCTTCCTCTGCAAGGGATGGAGGTGCAGGAGATGGTGTGAAAGTGATCGCCTGCCTAGCTTTCACGGCCATATGCCTGATAAATTGTCTAGCAGACACAGTATTTCCAACCAAACTGCGGGACGGGAGATTCTTATTCCCAATGATATTCTCGAAAGTGGCATTGGCACTGCTGCTATTATCCCACTGTATATATAGCAAGAAGTTGGGCTGGTTAGGCTGGTTAGGTGCAACAGATGATTGCAGTTCTTTAGGTAAAGCACAGCTCCATACGGTTGACGGCACCGCACATGCTGTGACCGATTGTATGTTAACCGGTGCTGCAATGGTTGAGAGACCAGTGAATATAGGTGGGAAGCCAGTGAGATTCAGCCATTGAGATTGCTGGAAGTTATTTGTCTTCCGATGCAACTTCATAACCAGTACCAAAACAAGGGTAATGATTAACAGAAACGCAAAGGTCAAACCAAGATACCAGCGACGTCTCTTACGTCCTTCAGCACCCATCCGCCCGTAGCATCCTCTTTCGGGAATACATCCACGGCCACGCCACCATCCGCCAGCTCTGCGGGCTAAAACATCTTCTTTTTCATGACGACGGCGCTTTAATTCTGCTTTCTGGGCCTTCTTTGCTGCAGATCTGTTTTCCCTTGTGGGGAGTTCAGGGTAACCAGAGTTTAAGTTAATCGGTCGACGGGTTGAAGCTACAGCTGGTGTAACAGACTCTACCTCTGGTACCTCGGACATTTGGATGGCTCCTGGTGGAGCAAGAGCTTGTTGCATTCCTGGTGATATTGGCCCAGGTGATGCCGGATATTGAACGTTCAGAGGATGATCTGGGGGGAAAACTGCTCGATATCGAGGCATATGCGCCTTTGGAGGGGAGTATGGAGGAGGAGAAACCTCTGAGCTTGCGAGATTTGACTGTGGTGGAACGCGAAGAGCGTTTGATCTAATCGGTTGGAAGGCTGGGGTTCGAGATAATTGTGCTTGTGTCGAGGACGGGTTCAGATCTGAAAGAGTAGGCTGTACAAAGGGATTGTTATTCTGGGTATCCCTGTTCACTGACCCGTTATTATTCATGGCTCCAAATCTCTCAGGACTTGTTTCAAGGTGGTCTGGTCGGACTGTCTCCTGAGGCGAGCTACTGTGAGCAGATCTGGCAACTGGGGAGTTTTCAAGAACAGCGTCCCCGAGATCACCACTAGGAAGAAAGAATGGCAAAGTGCCGCTGGATTCCTGCACCTGATGGCCATTTGGCTCTACAGCTCGAGTCTCTGCAGGAGACTGAACCTGATTACCATAATTCTTTGGCGATATCGGGCTCCACCATGCATCCGAAGCAATCGTAGTGGTTGTTGTCTCTGGTGTTATTGGCGAAAATCCTTTCTCCCACTGGCGGACCCATTCTGATTCCTTGGCCTTTGCAGCCGCAGTTGCAAGGCTTGGAAGAGCTGGAGTCTGTTGAGTGCTAATCTCGGCGTCGTTTATAGTGTTGGAACGAGTCAAGTTGAACGGGGTTGTAATGTAGTTCCACCAACCCTTCGACTGGCGACGTGTACCGACAGTACTAATGCTAGCATGTCTCGCAGCCTTTGAGCCTAGTGATATTGATGTAGCCCTTCCTGATCGAACTAGAATCGGACTCTCATCCTCTTCAAACACAGTACATCCTGAAACAACCCGTGGTCTTGGCATGCGTTCATCATAATAATTATTATCGTAGTCAAATGTCGTCCCATCATCCGAATCGGGAGAAAAACAACTTTTCAATGCAACAGCTTTGTGTTCATCATCCTCGAGCGTAGATGATGGGAGTTTTGGTAATGGCGGTATATAATTGCTGCGAAACACGTCTTCAGCTGGAGCTTGAGAGTAAAAGCTGGATGTAGCTCGTGGTCTGGGTCTGGATGGAGCCTTTATATCGTCGAATGGTGACCAAGTGGATTGCTCCTGTGCCGGTGTGATAATTATTGTAGGAGTTTCCGGGCTGTCATTTGTAGTGGACCAGTGAGAAGGAAGTATTGGTGATATTTTTGATTGTTCTGATCCTGCTGACTTAGGGCTGGTTGTGTGTTGTGATAGATTAGCTGATTCTAAACAAATACCAATTGGAATAGCGCGGTCATTCGGTGATAAAGAGCTGACTACGTTCAATGGTGACAGATTTTGCCCATGTCTGTCTGCTGTTATGGGATCAAGTTTTAATGGCGAGGGCTCTACATTTTGTGGTACCGATACCTTAGATGAAATCCCTGCTTCGGTCTTAGATTTCGACTTCCAAAATCCCACGTGCATTTTTTTACTTCCTTCATCTAGAGCCTGGAGGGTGGCAAGATCGACAAACTGTCCTCTTGGATGAACCCGCGGCATCTCTTCTTGTCTCGGTAATTGGTCTGGTGTAAGGCCCTGGGACTTTGTGAAGTTCGTTACCAGCTTGATGCCTGCCTTCGCATTTTGTTTCTTCTGTCTCCCCCTAGATTTGTCCCTGGTAGGCTTTACCACTGAGTATCCCTTCTTCACTCGCCGCGTGCTCATCCGAGATACATGCTTGTGGTTGCCTTCAATTGTGCCAGGATCCAATACTCTTGGCCACTGTGTAATGCGCGCAGTTGCTGGCGCTTCTGAAGGTTCTGACGAGGTTTTATCCTCATCGTCATTCCACCATTCATCGTCTGAGTCTTCCTCTCCATCGAACATTTTATCGAAAGGATTGTCATCTTGTTTTGATATCGGTCTGTCTGAATCTATCGTCTGCTCAGCTTTGGTTGTCGATGGCGGCATGTCTGGCTTGAGATAGCTCGCACGCAGAGAATTGCGGGAAAGGAAAAAAAANGGGTGTTGTAATTAATTAAAGATGGACAACGGTGATGTGTCTCAAATTAAACGATTGTGTGATTTGAGCAGAGAAATGCTTGCGTCTGACTAGATTCAATGGTTGTAGTTGTCAGATGTTTGCTGTCCTAAGAAACGACCGTCTTGAGGTTTGAAATCATGAGCTTATGCTATTATCTTTGGAGCAGGCAGCATTGCTATTATTGTTATTAAAGAGAATTTCAGAATTGTATTGTGGTGTTCTTTGTTAAGAAATAGGACAATAGGAAAGAATCTCGAGTGATCGACAGAAAAAGGGACAATAGACAAAGAGCGAACAAGAGAAACCAGGTAACGAGTGTGAAGAATCTCTAACACCAAACCCTCAAAAATGTGGAACAAAAGTTTAGGAAAAGGTCAGAGGAGTCGAGAAAGAAAGGTGAGAAGTGAATGAAACGGAGAAGACTTCATGGCTGTCAGGTTATGTGTGGTCTTGCCAGGACTCATTCAGACGCGGCCAGCCATGAATCTCAAACCTAGTGGAGCTTTACCCTACCAACAACAGGAGGAAGCATTTCCATTCGACGGCAGTCGCCCAGTTGAGATATTAGTTACGCTGCGGATGAGCAACGATGAGGTGTTTTCGTTGGACGAACGTCGCAATACGCGCCGAGAGAACTGGATTGCAGCTACGACATTGGCTGGCGCTTCGAGAGTGGCAGGCCCCCAATCAAGGCAATGTGGTTCAGTGGAAAGAGACCGAGGGCGATCTCAGCCGTTGATTGGGAAGCAGCGAGCCTCAACATCAGGTGCTCAACCTAGCTCAGCAGATGATGTCCCAGGCCGTGAGTCCATGATCGCGTCTGGCTGGCTGTGGTCGAGATGAGGTGCAAGTCTACGAATCTCATTCCTTGATGGGATCTCGCTACGGGTGGCAGCTTACTGCCAACATATACCGCTCCAACTCCCTTCCGTGAAGAGACTAGCGCTGGAAAAACCCGCCGTGCCGCCCGTAATTCGGCATTGATCAGAATCCCTGAGGAAGTGCGAGATTTACCGAGCCGACGATTACGCTTGCAGCCAGTCAACGTTTATATAAATAGTACAATTCGACAGCACTCACAAAGCGCAACCCAACGACACACGAACTCTTGCCATATGAAAATATACTAGGAGCGCAAATGCCGTGCAAAGTTAAAGTAAGTGCTTTAGGACCGACAGTCCGAATGTGGTTAAGCCCCCCCAAGACCGTAGTGTATGGGCCACGTTGCCTTGAGACTCCGGGCTGTTGGGCTGCGATTAGGCATAAAATTAGTCTTCTATCATTAACGCAAACTAAATTAATTATCCATTCAATATTTTAATTATTACGATTCATATACATGTACAATTTTCTGATATCCGTGCAATGTCAATTATATCCTCAGGTAGCAACAGTTTGCTAGGCCCACTATACTATTGCCCCGAGGCAGGTTGCTATCATAGCAAAGATGGAAAAGGCTTCAGGAATCCCGGGTCATTGTGGTACCATGCGTTTAGCCATCTCAAACCACAATACATATGTCAGTTCTGCTTGGTCAAGTGTTCAAGGCCGGATCTTCTTCTCCGGTATTTAATCTGGTTTCTTACCTGTTTGTTTTTATGATTCCCTTTAGATACTAATTCTGTTAACTACTCTAGACATGTTAAAGCTCGACATTTAAATAAAACTAACGACATCTTACAGTCGACAATCTTTAATGACACATCGGAAGCGGTGTTACAACCGAGAACATGTGAGATTTGCGATGATCTATCCCCTAATGTCCTACAATGGGAACTACCTAAATACTATATACGCTATATGAGCAAGCTACAAAAGGGAAGAGAAGGTGGCTGCCGCGGTTGCTCTCTTCTCCATGCGGGACTTCACATATTTTCAGACTCCTGGATGGACAATGGGGATGATTTAAATAAAGTTATAGTTATTACCTGGACATCCCCAAGAGGGCATCACATTTTCGGTGCTACAACTCCTCGCTATCCAATGAAGGTTTATTTACAACAACGGAACGAAGAGATTCTTACTTTCGAATTTTACAGAAGCCCATCAAGTAAGTGATATTATAGTTGATTTGTTATTTTGAACTTATAGTATTAGACGAGAATATTGGTCGGTCTCCAATCGTAATCCCTGGTACAGTGTGCAGATGGCCTGCGTCTCCGTCGGCGTTTCAAAAGATATCAAGTCTAATAAAAAGCTGTGAAACATCCCATGCCCATTGCATGCAAGAGACATCTCCATTACCCAAAAGAGTCGTCAACGTTGGTCTCCTGGATGGGAAGATCTTCTTATATCAGAGTAGAGGGGAACACCGCCGATATATCACATTAAGCCACTGCTGGGGCGAAAAAGAGTTAATCATGACCACAACAGATGTATTAGGAAAACTACATCAGGGAATCGAATTCAAAGATCTACCACCAACATTTCAAGATGCTATTATTGTCACACGAAGACTTGGCGTGGAATACATCTGGATCGATTCTCTCTGCATTATCCAAGACGATGAAAACGATTGGCTGGAAGAATCTGGGAAAATGGCATCGATATACCGAAATTCTTATCTTACCATCGCAGCTACCAGTGCAGTAGATAGCTCTCAGGGATGTTTTACCGAAAGAGCAACTTCACAAGAGATTACATTTGCAAGCCATGAGCAAGAACAGCTGGACACATTTCTAGTGCGTAAAGAACTGAACCATAACTACCTTCGCGGTCTGTGGTATACACCTAATCATACACGAACTACTCATGGCAATAACCCGTTAATGTGGCGAGGATGGTGCCTGTCAGAACGTTTGTTATCAACACGATTACTACACTATGCAGCAGAGGAGATTATATGGCAATGTAACACTATAGATTGGTGTGAATGTGATGCCGTTTCCTTAGATTTGCAAGGAGCAAAAGTATCGTCTATTAAAAATATGTACAATGGGTTTATGCGAAACATGGACCCTTTGGAAGCATCAAAGGTGTGGCAGAAAATTGTGATGGAGTACACACGGTGTGATCTTACTAGAGCGAGAGATATTCTGCCTGCTCTGTCCGGAATTGCACAACAGATGAAGAATGCCAATCGTGGAGCCTACATAGCCGGGCTCTGGGAGCGAGACCTACTTTCACAATTATGCTGGAATTCTTCAATAGACTCCAGCCATCGCCCTTATCCCCCTACTGCGCCGACATTTTCCTGGGCCTCTCGAATTGGGCCGGTAAATTTCATAACTAGGTCTGAAGAAGGAGGTTGGCCTATCAGTTTTACAGACAATAATATTGGTGTTGAAAATGAGGATTCTACTAAATTGGAAGAGAGAAAAGAGACACATGTATTGATATTGGAGGCTCAATGCAATACGCATCCTTTAAACTTATATGGTGAAGTCCAGGATGGGTTTATTAGATTGCGCGGTTATCTTCTTGCAGCGACATTAACAAAGCAAGATGGAACACAACTTTACCTTCAAGGGGATGATATTATAGAAAATACATATGTTTTGATGGATACTATAGAAGACACTAAAATGGATATAAGGCAAGTTTTCTGTTTTCCTTTAATGTCAGAGACTGTTATTCTTGAGGATTCTGAAGGCTCTCTCTTCGGTAATGAAGACGAATGCATAGAATTTGAAACTAATTGTAGAGCTCTGGTCCTAAAGCAATCTAACAGTGAAGCTATTATATTTCAACGTATTGGTATAGTTAATAATTTGAAGATCAATAATTTTTGGAGAAATGCAAGGGAGCTTGTAGAAGTTTATATTAAGTAAAATATAATCGATTTCAGATTTTCCTTTTATGGCTTTTATATATTAAGCTCTTTTTGTTATATAATTCGAAATTTAATTAATATAAAAAAAGTACTTAAAGCGCACTGGAAACCGCTGATCATCCACCGCACTTGCGATTGCCGAGTACAATCTCTCTACTACTTACTTTTTTGTATGCTTCTATAGTATATATAGCATATAAAGAGAAGGAAAATCGTGGTGGGGGTGAAAACGAGAGCGAGGATGAATTCAAAAGAGTCGAGCACAGTGTAAACGGACTCAAGGAAGAAGATGATGATAGCGATGATGAGGAAGAGGAAAGGTACGGATTGGAGACTAGCGTCGGTAAAATCCGCCGTGCCGCCCGTAAATTCGGCATTGATGAGAATCCCTGAGGAGATCCTGTTCTCGTTTACTGTGTAACTAACTCAAACGCTCACGTGATGCCATAGACGGGAATCGTAACGCCATGACTCTGGAACTTGAGCTGTCTCAATTTCGTGCAAATCATGCCAAGGAAAATCAAGGACAATTCCATGCTTCTGGGAACTTTGCACGTCATGTTTCTGACATGAGGAAATCAGCACCTTCCCACGGGACGCGGGGGGCCAACTACCGAGTCGAAACCATGGTTAGTCGACAACAGTGGGGAGGGTGGGAGGAGGATGAGGAATACCGTACACATACGAGTGAGAATAATACGGAGGTAATTACTGTACTGAGAGTACGCAGGTACAGTACTTGGGTTCAAATACGAGATGACATTATTGTGGATTCACTCACTCGTGTTTATTATTATTATTATTATTGTTGTTGCTGTTATTCGAGGCTCTACTAGTCCTCCGGTACCTGAATAATTACGGCACTAAGTAATTAGAAATGCGTGAAGCCCTTGACCTTGTAGGTTGTAGGCATAATAGTCGTGATAATTCGGACGTTTGAATGGAAAAGGGGTTGATCACGCAAAATAAGGTTCGTGTGGCCAAAACCTTCAACCTCCCTTCATGATGGCCAATAGCATTCATGATGCGCCTCGACTGACTGGGCTGGAAAGGGATCGTTACTGTATAAGATTGTCCTTGTACTTACAGTAACAGAATGCAGTAATAATACAAGTGAAATACCACCGTATCCACACATGTACAGTACAGTAAGACGGCGCAGAAGCTGATAAGAGCAACGATTCAACAATGGCTCGCTACACAATACACCGTAATTAGACCCCTATCCATAAAATTGTTCTTATGAAGGATCTCGGTCTGGCTGGATGGAGAACAAATGGCTTGCGAGAGCTGAAATCAATCATAATTTAATCCCCGCCCCCCTTCTCCCTCCTTTAACCCTCGCACGCCTCCCTCGCCTGGCTCCGAAACGTGGTCTGTAATTAACTTTTGGGCGATCCGAACGGTGAACGCTAATTTTACACAACGAGATAAGTCAATTTAATAAAACCAAAAACTGTTCAAAAATTTCTCGACTTTTCTTCCTTCACTCTCAACTGCTCTGCCTCTGCCTCTTCTCTTGAGGACACATCACGGAATCGCACCCGCTCAACTGTTTTCCTGCCAGCGACGGGTTGCCGTGTTGTGTTTTCCCGAGTTGCAGAGATCCGCTTATCTTTTTTTATACGAGGTCTCTTCATGCACCCTGTTGAGTAGTCGTCCGTTGGTAACTTCCAACTCTCGACCACGACTGCCTTGGTAGCCATCAAACAAACACCAGCCACCACCAAACGAGCCATCCTCAACTGCAAAACCACCACTAATCGCCACAAGAGCAAGTTGGCGACCTGGTTGCGTTCTGTGTCAGGGCAAACCGTCGTCGCCCGTCACCCCCAAGCACTCGCGATCCAAGGCCTGGTGCTGCACACGAAAAGGCCTGGGGACACATCTGCGGACACCCACTTGGAACCGATCACGGAATTGCCAGATTGGTCGTCGTGCCATCTGGTCTCTTGCCCTTCGACCTGGCGTCCTCAAGCCCCACGACGAGCTCTTCTACTTCCTTCGGTCCAGCGCCCTCGAAGCAGCACCGTCGGCGTCGTTCGTCCCTGGTGAAGGTTTCCATCAAGCTCGACAGCCCCGACGACGCTGATCGAGCAGCAGAACGAGCTCGCTCAACCGAGCATCTGCCCCCCATACCGGGCACCCCAAACGTCCCAATGACCCTCTCCCGGAGTCCCTCTCCGCGGCCAGGAGGTGGATGGTCGAGTCCAGGCCTGAATGATCCCTATGCGAGCGTCAGTGGAAGGGCAAGTCCTGCAGTTAGCTACAATGCTGGCACCAATGGTCCAAATAATGTCACCTGGGAGTCGGCGAGGGCCAAGAGTATGGGCGTCAATGGTTATCCGTCCTTCTCGACGCAGAACACCGGTTTCTTCAATCGCCATTACCGCAGTATTTCAAACAACTTACCCCGGTTTAGCATTGGCGGCAAGAGCTATGCCGAGAAGGAGAAGTTGGGTCGCGGACGGTGGTTCAAAGAGGGTACCAGACTGGGAAAGTTAAAGGCTCGTGTTGACCGGACTCCTCGTAGAGCGAAGTGGAGTTTTATGCTGCTGGTTGCATTTATCTTCTCATACATGTTTTTCTATCTGACGCGTAAGCTACCCATCCTTCCTCACTACCCATTGTAAAACCCCCCAGGCTAACCACCATATTTTAGCTCTAAGCTACTACTGGCGAAGAGTCTCGTTCCTGGGTGGTGGAAAGAAGTTTGTCATAATACTCGCAGCAAATCCAGGAGGCGGTGTGATGGAATGGAAGGGTCCTCGAGAATGGGCGATTGAACGAGACAGCGTGAAGAATAAGCGGAAGTACGCAAAGAAATGGGGCTACGATCTCGAAATTGTTGATATGAGCACCAAGAAGCGATATGCGCACGAGTGGAGAGAGAGCTGGGAAAAGGTTGACACAATCCGAAATTGTCTGCATAAATATCCGGACGCGGAATGGTAAGCTTCAGCTCTTTTCCCCCCTTACTAGCAAGTCAAAACTGGCACAAGATAACTAATCATATCTCGCATGAATAGGTTCTGGTGGCTAGACCTGAACACCTTCATAATGGAACCATCCTACTCTTTGCAGTCCCACATCTTCAACTCCCTCAGCTCAAACACCTACCGGGACATCAACAAATACAATCCCCTGAACATCACTCACCCTCTTACATCTCCACATCTAGATCCCGAGTCTCGCGCTCTCGAAGGCGATGGGCGGCCTGAATCGATCAACCTCGTTCTTTCACAGGACTGCGGTGGTTTCAATCTCGGTTCCTTCTTCATTAAACGTAGCGCATGGACAGATCGCCTGCTAGATGTCTGGTGGGACCCGGTAGGATACGAGCAGAAGCACATGGAATGGGAACATAAGGAACAAGATGCGCTGGAGAGTCTCTACGTCAATCAACCCTGGATCCGGCCCCATACGGCATTCCTTCCCCAGAGAAAAATCAATTCCTTCCCCCAAGGCGCATGTTCCGAGAACGGAAATGATACTAATATTCACTATAATGAAAATGATCGCGATTTCTTAGTCAACATGGCAGGCTGCGAGTGGGGACGAGATTGCTGGGGAGAGATGTACAATTTCAGAGAGCTGAGCTATTACCTCAACCGTTCATTGTGGGAACGATTCAAGGAGGATCTGGTGGCGGTTATTTGGTTTAAGATTACGGGGCAAAAGGTCAGGCTCTGATCAATCTATGATTGGAGAGTAATGCAAGTCACTACGGAACCGGGTCTCTCTTCTCTCTCATACAAACACACACAGCAACCCCCCTCGATCCTGAAGAGAGACCCTTAACCCATCTCGGGGGTTAAAACGTTACCTATTCGGCCTGGATAGCGCGACTCCATTCTTGTTCTATATCTCTTCGATACCCACCTATTAAACTTTTCCTCTTCCTACGGCTCCGTTGAGGTGGCACGGCGTTTACTGTAGCATCCCCCCCATTTTTCTCCCCCACAATTTTCTTCCCTTCTGACACTTTTTTTTTCAATCTCGGGAGAGAGATTATCATAGAATGAGGTCTGCGGCCTCCTTGTTTGTTTCTATTACGGGATAAGGGCAGGGGCAATGTACTCATTCCTTCCCCCCCTCTGCTTTTGTTCTGTTTCCTTTTTTCCTTTTTTTTNATTACTGCATACTTAGGAGTCGGTGACTTCAGTCGAAGAGACAGAGAAAGAGTTAATGCTTGTATGATATCATCTGAAAGGGGTAAAACAAAGATGGCGGAAACATGGCTTTTTTTNAAATTTGTCTGTCAGACGCAGCAAAGAGTTTGCAAGGAGTTAGATGATGCATCAATTTGGAAGCGAAACC